>VZDJ01000623.1:18688669-18837410 GCA_008694505.1 Cyanoderma ruficeps
AAAAAAAAAAAAAAAGCGGAAACAAACAGCCCTTTATAAATTAGGAAATGCTTATTATCTCTGTCACCCTCTATTTGTTTCTGTGCCTCGTCCTGTTAAAATTGGAGTCATGGGGACATACAGAGATGTAGACTACTGCAATAAATAGACATGGATGCCCTGGAGCTCAATTTTGATTACAAATATTTTAGATCTGCATGGATTGAAAGCTTGGCAGCATCCGTAGCTCCTGCTGAGAGCTGTTCAAATATATCTTTAAAGAAAAAGCAAATCATGGCAAAAGCTGAAGCAAGGTTTTTCTCTGCTTTTGCTTCTGATTTCTCAGTTGAGCACATCCCAATGAAAGTTCTTCAGGTGTTAAGATCGGTGCTTTGAAAACCTGCCAGGATTACATTTTGTTCTTGGCATTAGAAGCACCAACTCCACCACCTCAAAGGAGCTCTTATCACCCAGGGAAACGAGTCTTGCACTCCAGGGCTTTTGGGGAAGAATCGCACAGAGGTGGGGGTTTTTGTAAGTGGGAATCTGCTGTTCACATTAGTCTGTGAGACAGCTGAAAAATTTAGCAGTGAGACTTTCTGGAAAACATCTTCACTTCTCCTTCACTGGCATGGTCTTCCCTGGGCTATTTGTTCTGCAACCAAAAGCAGCTCAAATGAGGTGTGTGGTTTGGGATCTCAGAGGTACTTGACTCTTTCTGGAAATATTTAAAAGTTGTGTAGATGTGGTGCTTAGGGACACGGTTTAGAGGTGGGCTTGGCAGTGTAGGTTAATGGTTACACTCGATGATCGTAGAGGCCTCTTCCAATGTAAATTGTTCTGATTCTATAATATTGTGGTTAATGGAGAGCAATCTATGCCTCCAGAAAATGATTTGACACTGCCAAGATCAAAATCGCCTTTCAGGAGTGTCTCTGAGATGACCCAGGCTGTAACATGACCTTGAGCTATTCAGTTCCCCATGTAGACACTTAGGTCTGGTATCAAATGTTGGGATACACTCTCCAGACTCAGTGGTGCGACTTTTTTGGGCAATCAGCTCACTGGGGACTGTTTGTGCCTATCACTTCTCTTCCACCTACTTTCTTCACCTCCTTCATCTGATTTTCCTCTGGTCCTTTGGACTCCTCCTGATCTCCAATTCCTTATACTTCCTGCATTAGCTCCTGCTTCTTGTTATGTGTGAAAATGGGAAGCTCCTCTGGACCTTGGACCATCCAGTGTATGTAGTTACAGTGTCTACAGAGCCAGGTAGCCTCATGCTAGTTCTGAAAACAATCACAGCTACACGTTCAGACCATAGCACAAACTGTTTGCCCTCAGGCAGGAACTGGGATTTAAAATGCTTGAAGTGCACAGAAACCAAGACATATGAATATCAGGCAGTGCAAGACCCCGGAAAATCTGTCCATGTGTAGCACAAAAGAAGTAGCCAAGAATCAGCAATGTATCCTTCCTGAACATAAAAAATAGCCAATGTGATGGGGATATGTCCAAGCAGCAAGCAAGGAGGCAAGGCTCCTGTTGCTTGGAAACTGGGAGCTGAGTTGTGACTGTGAGCCTGGTGCTCACACTGGAATCACTAAAAGGCCAAACCCTTTTCTGTTCCTGCTCACTAATATGAGGCTGAAAAACCAGAAATGTGGCAAGAAAACATCTCCAGTTTCTTCTTCTCTTTTCAGGGCTGGCTTAATCCAGCATCAGCCTGATTGTGTTGCTCTGTGGTTTACTGTACTAGCCTGATCTCGTTCCCTGTAGTTCACACTAACTGCTAGAGACCTTTTGCATTTAATTCTTCTTTTCATATCTCTTTTTGTCCTAACTTAAGCTAAAGGGCTTAGATTCTGAAACAAGCTACGTGGGTATCTCTAAAACAACCTAAGATCTGCAAGAGCAATTTTTAATACACTTGTTTTAGTGCTTCTCCTTAATTACAGGGTATAAGCAGACTTTCTATTCTGCATTAATGCAGTATCATACCCAGAGAGGTCTTTATTCATGGCTGGGATTTCCATGTCTTGCTAAAGAAATCTGCAACTTGACAGTCTGTTCTAAATGTGCCTTTAACCAGCAGTGTTCAGCTGCAGACCCTTCACAGAGTGGTGAGGAGCTCATTCAATCTCAATTACTTGAGTGTAGAGAACCCTAAACCAAGGTATCTTTCTGTAACCAAAGGCAAATGTTTGCCACTGCTTTGCTGGGAGACCTGGCAAATCTTTCACCTCTAAGTTTCCTGACCACAGTTTTCAGGGGAACAACTCCAGAGAGGTTCTGATGCAACAGAGCATCCCTGGGACCGGCCCACGCTGCCAGTGTGGAATCAAAGCCTCTATCCATGGCACCTTCTGAGCATCTGCTGCATGCAGCACAAAACCCTTGCTGTAGCACAGACTGTGGGGGCCGGGAGCTTCCTTCCCCCTCTTCTCCAAGCCCTTCCACTTAATTTGTGTCATTTTGTTCAGATGCAGCTGGAAAGAATTAAAATGTCAGCCAGGCACAATTGCCTCCATTGAGATGAAAAGCTGCTGGAAGAAACAATGCTAACAAGCATGGCAAAGAGAAAAAGGGAAAGCCTAGTGCTGTTTAGCTGGTAATAATTAGGCCCACAAATGGAAAGAGGCAAGATCCAGTGTGGCTCCTGTTCAGTCCAGGGGAGGTCCAGTTAGGACTAGGTCAATGAGTACTGCTTAATTGCTGCTAATCCACTACTGGATGGAGTCTGGTGGCCAGGATGTGCCCATCATGCAAAAGCGTGTAGCAAAACAGATGCAGAGAGCAAGAGCAGGCAGAGACTCCCAAGACTTGGGTGTTGTGGGAGGTCACCTGCTTGGATAGCGTTACTTGGGGACCAGTGGTTGTGGGGGTGCCAGGTTTAGGAGGTATCTTGGATATTCATATGTTATCCAAAAACAGAGGGATAGAAGAAGTTTTCAGCTGTTGAAGCTACATGATTATGTGAAGTCAGGATTTGTCCCATTGCAGCCCGACATTACAGGTAAAGAATAAGAGAGCCCAGGGAATCACTGAAGCCCCACAAGCCGTTATTAGGAGAAGAGAACAGATGTGTCATTTCTGGATCAGGAACATGAAATAGTCTTGCCTCAAAGACTCAGTATTTTAGCCTATTGCTTAGTTTTGGATAAAGCACTGTAAAGGTGTTTTAGGTCATAATTCTTCTCATTCTTGTGTTCCCATACAGACCTCCTTATCAGGGATGAGTTTCTGCTCATCAAGGCATGTAGGTGATGCCCTGAGTCCACCAGGCCTTCTTCCTTCCTTCTCCTCTTTCCACGTATTCCTTCTTTTTCTGAACAATCCAGATGTTCTTGTGCACATTGGGCATACAGTCTCAGTTTGTACCAGGAGCTGTAGACAATTCCACCTTTCCTTTTCTTCCTTATATATTCCCAATGTAGTTTCAGCATAAAATAACATCCTTGGATGAGAGACTGGGGTCAGGGCTTCTTCCATGATGTGTGAGTGGCTTCATTTATACCAGGATGGCATTGGGAAAGAAGGGAATAGAGAGTCCTTGGGAAGCAGTGACATCCAAATCACACTGAAAGGACTTGTGAACTCTGGCCTACCTGGCCCTTTAAAATCCTTGACAATTTCATGTGTTCTTCCAGATCTTTCTTGTTTGTCTGTCCTGGGGTAGGTTAGTGTTTGGCTCTGTCACTGCAACATGGTGTTGGTGCTTGGATTTGCATCTACTATCAGGTCAAATGTTTGATGTGCCTATGAATTCCTCTGTTTAATTCAAGCTAAAGCAGTTGGCTTAATAAAAGTTAGGTTCCCTCCCTACAGACTTTGCTTAAACTCAGCCTTGAAATCTTTCAGGGAATATTTATCCCATACCACTGCTCCATACAGATTATTGCTTCTAGAAAGGAGCAAGATGGGAACTGAACAAGACATCCTTGTCCAGACATCCTTCCAACAACAGAAAATGGAGGTGGGCAGAACACCCTGAAAATTGTTTTTAAGGTCAAATTTATGGCAGAGAAAGAAACACAGCTTAAAGGAAAATGCAAACTCATTGTATATGATTGAAATCAAGGGATGCAAGGAATATATTTAAATTTTCCTGGCAAGATTTTAGGAATTGCTCTTCAGCAAAAGGCAAAGCAGAGGGATAAAGGAGCATTGCTGACCAAAAGAATATGGCTGCACTAGAAGCACTGTGGAATTTGAAGTATAGGGTTTTTTGTTAATAAAAACCCCATCATGGCAGGGTGAGTTCATCCTGTAATACTAACATATGGGTGCCCTTCATTGCTTTTAGACACAGGTATCAGCCCTGCCCAGGACAGTGGGGCTGGAACTAGATGATTTTTAAGGTCCCTTCCAACCCGAACCATTCAATGGTTCTGTCCTTATCTGGCTCAGTAGATGTGCCAAGTGTCACGATTTTTCACAGTCGTGCTGTCTTGGGTTGCAATATGTTACCAAAAGTGTGTATTGTATTTGCCATCTGTTGAAACCGGCTGGGGAGATGTTTTTCTTTATCTCTTGTATAACTCATTCCTCATAACTCCGGGGGGGGAGGGGGCAGGTGTCTTCTGTTAACAGACCAGCTGTTAAAACCAGGTGGAACAATGTTCCTTGTTTCTTCCAAGACCCATCCTCCCTCTGGGGGATACCTTCTGTTAATGGGCCATTAAGGCTCACCACATGACTGAAAACATTACATCATCCCATTGTGAGATGCTCCACCCAGTGGGAGGAGCCAGGCATTCCTACCTGGATAAAACCTGAGAGTCAGAACACTAAGGCAGCCTGTTTCCACTGGATTCCCAGGGAAAGACTGGACCCATCTCACCACCACTGGACCCATCTCACCACCACTGGACCCCTTCTACAGGATCATCTCTACTGCAACAGAACCACATCTGTTACTCCAGGAGGATTTATTTGGACTGCTTCCAACACCCTGACCAACAGGTGTCAGGTCCTATTCTGACTCTGTTAGGGTTTCTAGGATTTTTGTTTGTTTGCTTGCTTGTTTTTTTGTACTACTACATTTGTATTTTAATATTCTTAGTAAAAAACTGTTATTCCTATTCCCATATCTTTGTCTGAAAGCCCCTAATTGCAAAATTATAATAATTGGGAGGGAGTGGTTTGCATTCTCCATTCCAAGGGGAGCTGCAGCTTTCCCTGGCAGACACCTGTCTTTCCAAACCAAGATGAGTGCAAACACCCAACTGAAGCAAGGTCCATCCCTTTTGACATCTGCTTGTGTGTGCCCTATCTTTTAGTGCAAGCAGCAGCACAACTCTCCATTTGATGGCATAGAGAGCTGTGATGTGTCTTGATGTATGTTTTCAAGGGGAACGCAAAGGAAGAGAATGTGTACTCAGACAAAGCCAATTCTTACAGTCCAGTGGTTCAGTCAGATCATTGTTCCAGTTAATCCTGTCTTCTCAGATAGCAACTGCTCACTGTGAAGATGAGACTCTTCCCAGGATGCAGCCGGTGAGCTGTGCAATATCCTCAACCATGTGAAAAACAGCTTTCTCACCCTCCCGTGTAAACTTCTCGTGCTCTCTGAAGCATAATGTTAGATTACGTGAATAATATTCTCTTCCGGCTTCTTTTGGCTAAGCCCTTTCTTTGAGGTTAAATTTCTCCAGTGAGGCATTGAAGTGAAAATCATTCCTTGCTGGACACTGCTGTAGGCACTTTCACAATCAATACTCTCTCCTTTTCCCCTATTTTATCTCTTCCTTTAGGGCTAAGAGGTAAACTAGTGTATGGTTTGCAAGTGTGAGACATGGTTGCAAAGTGAACATTTCTCCTGTGCCCAACAGCATGATCCCTTGTCCAAACTTAGGGAGTGTTTGGAATAGGAAACAGGTATGTAAAAGATCTCATACATAAGAAATCAAGGAGGATGCCATCTGCCATTCTCTCCTGGTTTGAAATGCATTGCAGTTTGCACAAACTCAGGAATACCTTACTATGGCTGCGTTGGATACAGGCAGCACATCCCCCCAGCAGCACAGAGTTCCCCTGGGCTCTCCTGCATTCCAGGATGGGGTTGGAGGCTTCAGCAAACTGCAGGATGCTGCAGCGTCAAAACCTGAGTGCTTAAAGACAGCAGTAACCTCCTGACCCTGTTAGGAAATTGCTATGTGTTGCAGCAGTGACACCACTTTTACTGCTGAAACATCTGGAGAACCTCTGCATCAGTCCTGAGACCCTGGCTGAAGAGGTCATGTTTGACAACTGCTAAGCCACCATCTGAGCTTGAACAACAACCTCTGAGGTTCAGTGATGCCAAGGCAATAGTCCTTATGAAAAGCATTTCTTTATACCAGATGTGATAAACTGTATGCTGGAGAAAGTTGACCTTCAAATAGGGTTTAGGTTTCTGTTTCTAGCTTGGTTCTCTTTTGTATCTTAAAAAAAATGCCCCCCTCGGTTGTCTCTGTGGGTAGATGTCCTGGCCCTGGAGGTGGCATGTCCCCATGGGCCACACCACCTCTCCCTAGAGTTCCCTCAAAAGTAGCTGTGTCCTGCCAGCCTTACAGGAGGCAGTCTGCTAAGGGTATTGACACTCCTTGATGCTGCTTTTGTCCTGGTTTCAGGAAATTTTTAACACAATTTGTGGCTCTACCCAGGGGTTTGCCCCAGGGCTGTTGCTACATCCAGACACCTTCAGAGAAAGGCCTACAAATGCAGTTGGTGCTGCCCAAGCCTGGTGCAAGAGACAAGAACAACATCTGTACATGACCTTGCCTCCCTAGAAGGCCATGGCATCTCATCCTCTTGCAGCTCAAAGCCCTGGAATGTCAGGAAGGGGCTGCTGCTACAAGACAGTGCCTTGGCTTTGCAGTTGTGCTCCTTCAGAGCACATCTTCCCCTCCTTTTTGGTGCTGCCTCCAGGTCCCCACTGCGTGAATCCCTGTAGGGGCCTCAGGAGGAGGAATCAGCACCACTCTGTAGCCCAGGCTCCCATCAGGAGGCCCTGTGAGGAGAGCTTTGCCATCAAGGCAGACAGTCCCTTTTCCAGCTCTGCCAGATTTCCCCAGGGTGTCTCATTAAGCCCACTGCTCCCTCAGCCACATGGAGCTCATTTCTTTTTTAATGCATGGGCTGACAAGACTGGAAATATCAAACTCAGCAGCTTCATGACCTGCTCAGATCTGAGGCACTGTGCTTTGGAGCTAATTAGCTGGATTTCAAATCAGAAGGGCAACCGACTGCTGTCTCTGACAGCCCTGTTTCATCAGGACCTCCCAGGAAGAGTGTTTTAAAGTTTTTTCTCTTCCCAGGCATGAAACGAAGCCACAGAAACATCTTTTTTTGTTTGGGTGGCTTTTTAGTTGTATTTTTGTTTGTTTGTTTTAGGTTTGGTTTTTGGTTTCTTTTGGTTTTTTGGTGAAGGGAGGGGAAACAGGCATTAAATAATCGTATTTTCCTTTGCCTCATCCAGTGCACTTCATATTTGCTTTTAGGCAGGTAAATGTAATTTCACACCTCTTAACCATGTCTGTTTCAAGAACCACTGGGGAGAGGCAAGCTTGTTTTCCTGGAAATGTCCTTACTCTAGCATATTCTATCCCTTGCAGATCTTCTGTGCAAGAGCTGCCTTGAAATAAGGCAGTGCTGGTTTTTGCATGCTATGAGATAACTCTCCTCTGCCTGCTGCTCTGCCTCTGGGAGGCCACCATGGTGCTCAGTGACCTGCAGGACCACAGGTTTCAGGGCTGGAAGAGGAGATTCTGAGTATCAAAATGGATTTTCTGAATTATATCCCATGTTCTGCATCCTGAGCCTTAAACTTCCACTACAGCCAGGGCACAGCTGAACTTAAGAGATGAATTCACAGCTTTTGGCTCCTCGTATGTTGCCAAAATAAGATCAGTGGTGGCTTTGTGCTTCCCAGCTTTTTGCATTTGGAACAGACTTACGTTATAAAGGCAGTTGCTGAACACTTTTTGCAGACCAAGCATTCACTGAGGAAGCATGGAAATCTCTTCCCCTCCATAACCTGACCTGATTTCCTACAGAATTCCCCTAAAAGCTTCTTGTGTGGATTTGAGCCCACCTGGAGTTGTTTTTTCTTGCTCTAACTCATTCAACCACTCTTTTGCCTCCATCCCTGGACCCTTAATCACCTCTGTGGTGGAGGCTGTGTTCCTACACAATATATTGCTATGGGCAATTGGCAAACTTGGGAACTGCTACAATAAATTCCCACCTGAGCCCTCTGGCACCAATTCAGCCAGGCACTTTCTTCTTATTTTCCCCTCTCCACACCCCCAATTAAAAGTAATAAGTCATTAAATTGTCTTTATATTTGTGTTGGTGGGCCTGTCAAATGCTTTCACAATAGCAGCTCTCGCAAAACCTGAGACAGAGTCCCACAAGAACTGGCTGCCTTCTGTCACTTCACTACAAAGTCCCGCATTGTACGTGAAGCCTTAACAGAGGAAATCTAATGAAACACCAGAGGGGCCCCAAGAAATATGGGATCTGAGGTGAGGGAAGTGTGGGTGAGGGAAGTGTGGTGGAGGGGGCTCTCAAATCTCTGAAGCATAAAGTTATTTATGAAGGAGTTATTTAACTGAGTGGAGCTGGTATTCTCTTCCATGAAAAGCTGGCTGAGCTAGCTCAGGACAAGGATTTCCAATGCCACCTCATGCTGGGGGCCTGATGTCTCCTCTTCAGTAGGGTAAAGCAGCTCCCCATCATGTGTCTGCAGTACAGGTGTGCAGCTCTGTGGGACCTGGGGGAGAAGATTTTGTGCTGAAAGCTTTGACATGTCCCACGCATGCTGCCTTATGAATCCTTTGCAGTCCTCCAGTGGAAGATGGAAGCATGATTAATTCCCCATTTGGCTGGAAAGAGATTGGAGAATTAAGAGATCAAAGGATACCAAAAAGAAAACTGCCTATGTGGTGTGTGAAAACAGGGATGAAGTCACTGCCCATGCAGAGTGCTCTGGACACAAGAAGGACCAGATCAGAGCAGGACTTGGGCTCTACAGCTGGATCATGTCCCTGATGTTTTTCCTTCATGCTATGGCACAGCACTGTATGTGTGGGTTTTGGGTCAGGGCTGCCCAAAAGCCGATGGATCAGAATCACAGTATCATCAAGATTGGAAAAGACATAGAAGACCATCGAGTCTGACCACTAACCAGACACTACCAGGTCCACCACTCTCCCATACCCCTAAGCACCACACCTGCATGGTCCTTGAGGCATTGATAATCTGGTGATGAGGAGCGTGCATCCATGGTGACTTCAGAACTGCAGTCTGTGTTGACAAGATGGTCTGATGGGAATGAGCAAAGATACATGGGCAGAACGTGATCAGCTGAGGATACAACTCAGAAGGTGTGTTTAGGGCATGCAGTCCTACTCCTGAGCTGCAAACCCTTCAGCCTCATGAGTCAGACCTTATTGCCCAGTTGGAGAATGTTGTGGCTAGATGCAAATGTCAGGAAAGGTCTCATGTGCACTGGGACTGTTCCTGCACAAACGAGCTCTGAGGAGCTCTGAAGTTCTAGTGAGATCATCAGGTAGGGATTCAAATCTTTGGATTTGCACTAAAATCTGTCTCTGTAAAGCACTTAGATATTGAGGAAGGTTTGAGGTGATCAGTAAAAAGTGCTGAAAGTGAATCATGTTCATTTTCAGGAAGCAGTGATTAAACGCAAGATATTCTTCCACCAGAAGTGAAGGAAACTTCTACTCTTTTTAGTCGGTGGTTGTGTGAGGAAGAGGTGGGTCTGACAGGACTTGCCTTCACCCACTTTTCATTGTTTCATTGCTTTTCATAACAGGAATGAGCTGATCATAGCCTCAGGCACATATCACCCTTGTGTACTGGAGAGTCAGGTCTCTGCCTGTGAAGGGGAAACAAATGTACAGCTAGACAGGTACATGTCTGCTCTCATGAACCTTATGCTGAAAAGATACTGAATCCTGGTGCCCTTCCCTGGCTGCTAACCGTCCTTAAAAACTATCCCCATAGGGAAGCTGGGCCAAGGCGTGGTTTGCTGTATACAGTTACACAGCATGATGCCATTCAGGATCTCTGCCAGAAGGCAACAATTTCATGACTTCTTGCATTATCCCTGTTTTATGAATTACCAGAGTGCTGTGTTTGTGTAGCTGTCATGTAAAAAATATGTACCTGCCCCACCCTAGCAGGGAGATTTGCCTTATGGTGGGCTCCCAGCTCTAAACCAAGTCTGTTGAATCAGCCCTGCAGGGACACAACCAAACCAAGCCAAGCAGATACGCCTGCACAGTTTACAGACATTATTCTAGTCTAAATCCTATTTCTAGAAATTGTCAAGACTGGTTGCACTGGAGGGTGATGCATCAGTCAATGCACAGTGCACTTTGTGCACGGGGAGCTGAGCACATCATCACGTTGGGCAGCATTTCACGTAATTTCAAGTAATTTTACGTATTTCAAGTAATAGCTTTTCCATTGAGACCAGTCAGCATCATGCTCTGGCCAGGAAAACTGGATCCTCCTCATTCTGGCATGCAGATGTTTTTAACAGCTGCAACATTTTGCAGCCTTTAAAATCTGCAGCCATATTTTAATTCAGCTTCTGTATCACTCAATGACCAGGTTTGCCAACCTAACAGTGAGGATGAGCAGAATTTTTGCTTCAAATGTATTTTCAGTGGCTGACCAAAATGGTGGAAGATGGTCATAGGGAGAAGTGGACAGGTCCTGTGACTCACTGATCGAGTCTGGCAGAAAAGTAGTTTTGTTTACAAGGAGCTGTTGGTCTTTGTTCTCTCTTGTCCCTGTTTTATAGTTGCAGGAACTGACTGAGAACAGACTCAGACCTGGTCTGTTTAACAAGCCCAGTGTACAAATATGATCAGATCTCTTATAAACAGATTGGGTTTTGCTGGCAGAGGTTTCCAGAGGAACTTTTGGTTTATGGTATCTGGCAGTTAAAACCAGGTGAAAGCTGCTGGAGGACTGGACATTCCTCATCCAAACTGTAAAACACACCAAGCACTATAATCCATCACATGCGTTTGAAGCCAGTAGGCAAGTTCTGCACTGCTTTATGTTCTGTTCCTTGCCCACTGCCTCCAGGCAGTCACTGTGCTGTCCAGGACTTTGTACCTGAGTACATTCCAGGTCCCCTGAGAAACACGGCTGTGCTTCACTCAGGTGATGCACTGTCTGCCTGGGCAGAAATTTGGAAGAACTTTGTAACCAGCCACTCAATGCAAAGCAAAGCCCAGCACCAAAAAATTCAGGTGCTGTATCCTGAAAGTCTTGGTTTTGATTCAGCTGGATCCTAGGACCAAGGCTATGGTGAGAAACCAGACCTTGCCCCAAAGCACTCAGTCAGACCACAGTCCATCACTTGAATTTATTTGAAAACTATCATCTGCAGTCATGACTATTTAAAGATTGTATCTGTTTGAAACACACACTCACACACATGAAAGGGAGCTAGAAATAGCAGGGGCTGTGAGGAGTGGGGGCTGAACTTGAGTTCTTCCCTGTCTGAACACATGGCAACTTGGATGTTGTCCATGGATGGTTCACAGGCACTGTTCCTGGACTGCCAGTAGCAGGGAAAACAACATCTCCCACACATGGTGACAGCCCCTCTGCCATTACACTTGGGCCCTTCAGTTTATTTGCAGGTTGTTGTCACACTATTTATAGCTGGCTCCTATTTCTAGCCCCACAGACCTATTTGCCGCTTCCAGAGTCCCAAAAGAGCTAGATATGTTTGAACTGTGACATCCGTGAGGACAGATGAAGTGAAAGTCTGACACAAAAGAGAGAAGCAGAGGGCAGACAGAGGACAAGGTATCTTAGGAGCATCACCAAACTGATACGTAGGGAGTATCTCCCTCTATATGATGGTGTCTGTCAATCCTACCTCATGGAGTTTGCAGTCTGACCCTAGTGACAGGAGAAGAACTACCCTGGGATAACACCCATGGTCTTTTCTTTTTGCAATATTCTTCTCCCTGTCTCCTGACTTGTCTCTTCAGGCTCAATTTCTTCTTTCAACTTTTCTGCTGTTTCAGGAGACAGTGATTGTTGTGGCCCAGTAGGATGAACTCCCCTTGGGAATGAGGACCACCTTCTCATTCCAGGTACAGCTGGTCTTTCTACAAAGCACTGGCCTCCCCTGTGCTTCCCCAGGAGCTGCTCGACTCCCAGCCTGAGCAGCTGCACCCCCCAGGCTCTGCCCCAAGCGGAGACCCGGCATCCGGCACTCCATGAAAATGTTGGCTGCTGCCTGGAGTTCTCCCTGCCCGTTATAGCACAGCAGCTGTGAAATGCATTACTCACAGATGCCTATAATTAGGGTCTGCCACTGCCTCCCAATGGCATCTGAACCAAAAGGGCCCGTGAAAATTGAACGGGATTTCTTGAGCCACCAGATGAAAGAGTCATGCTCCACAGACCCCAGTCACTCAGTTTTACTAAATTAGCTTCATCCTAATTGTGGCAATCAATGTGAGGAATCCTGAATCCAGAGACTGTAGCTGAGCTGTTGTTTGCACTGAGGCATTCCCATAAGTTCAGGAGGCTTTATGTCCTGGAGCTGTATTGGAGCCTAAATGACAGAAGTAGGTCTTTATTGCTGAGTTTTGGGATGATTATTTGTGCCTTCCTTCCTGACATGGAAAACTAATTTGCATCTTGACTAACACCAGCTGTTTGCTACTGTTGATGAGCTTCAGTCATCTGTAAGTTTTGTCAACAACATCCCATTTTATACATAGTGCATTTTCCAACATGAGCACCAAGATCCTTTCCAGCCACCACAGTATGAGAAAATCTATAGAGACAGAACACAATAAAAAAAAAAAAAAATCCCAGTTATTCTAAATAAAATCCCAGTTATTCTAAATAAAACCTACTTAAAATTGTATATTCAGGGAGCTCTGCATGCTTTTTGGGAAAGCAGGCAGAGCTTGTTGAAAACATTGTGTGTCAGTAGTGTTGGAGTGTCTGCCTTGTATCTCCTGATGGCCTCAGCCCCCAAAAAACATTTGTGTGTGCTTTAAGCACACAAGCGGCTCCAACAGAGGGACTTTGTTAGGCTAAGAAAACAGACAACTGATGGAGACAGGCAGCAATGCAAAAGATGGCATTTTGAGGTTGGTGGTCTTTTCTGATGAGGATCCATACATTTTTGGGAGGATTGGGAGAAGGTCAGCATGAATGATGAAGAAGAAAAGTCAGGAAAATGCCAGCACAGAAAAGAGATGGTTAAAATGAACTCTCACCAACATCACACAGCAAGAAACAGTAGGAGCCAAACCAGAGATTTTATCTTTATGTTCCCTGCGCACCTCATCTATGCACTATTATCTCCTTCTCTGCTGCCATTTTCCATTTATTGCTGTAGTTTTATAGAAGTAAAGAATAAAGCCATTTTGTGCTTTGGGAATTTTATTTTATTTTATTTTATTTTATTTTATTTTATTTTATTTTATTTTATTTTATTTTATTTTATTTTATTTTATTTTATTTTATTTTATTTTATTTTATTTTATTTTATTTTATTTTATTTTATTTTATTTTATTTTATTTTATTTCCATTTTGCAAATAGACTGTATTAACTTAACAGCCGTGGATAATTCCATTTGTGGCTCTGCTATTTCCAGAGATAGGATATCCATCATTCTTGAAAGTATATGCAAGATGACATTTTCTGTTAGACCAAAATATAATTAGATTTGCACACACCAGGCACAAGGTTATAGACCACGAAAACAAAAAGACATTGCACGAACAGGGAAGAATATCTGGGAGACACACCAATCCATCTAGGGACCAGCAGAAACAAAACCTGAATAATAGATGGGCTAACACAACACTACCAATGTCCTGTCTGATTAAATCTACTTCATCAAACATCACCAAGGACAAAAATGTCCCCTTTGCCCATAGTTGTATGCATGTTGAGTAAGAAAAAAATATATGACTTCTTACACATTGCTGAGTTGCTTTCAGTTCTCTGTGTTTTGCAGTAAGTGCTGACTTACTGGCCCCTGTACCCTGGCCATCCAACTGGTTTGCAAGTATTTCAGTTTTAGGCATGCTAATTTGTTAGATATTGCCTCAAAACTGGGAAATTTGCAGGGAAACTCTACTTTCCAGTCTGCCATGCTGCCTGCCAGTGGACTGAGGCAATGCTGAATGTTGGGAGAACTTAGGATCTTCTGCTCATGTGGATCCTGGAAGCCATGTATTCATGTTTGTCTTGATGTTTCCATATCTAATGTTTGTGCAGTCACTAAATTTGGTGTCTCTGAAAGTGTCAGGCTGCCTCTGATGAAACAGCATGAATTCACTCAGCGGGTCTGTGACCACTGATATTGCACTCGCTGGGTGGTCTCAGCCTCAGGAACGGGTGGGCTTGGTCTGGGGGAGACACACTTGCTGTCAGTACAAAGCACCAGGGAAAAAAATCTCCCTAAAATTAGATCAGATTGAAAGGACAGAAAGTGAGTTATAAAAGTCAGTTAGCAATTGCCCAAGGACTTTGCTAGCACATTTTTACTTTCTTGGGGAGCCAAAGAGGGATCTCTCTCTGCCTGCAACTTGGTGACTGACAGAGACTATGTTCATGTTCAGCACAGCTTGGACAAGATGAACTGGCAGGTAAATTGGAAGTATTGGGTGAGACAATAATTCGATTTCTCTCATCAGTTCAGTTAATGGCTTTCATTTAGAGGGTTCGTGGAGGATCATTACTCTCCATTAAGCTGCCACAGGTAGACACAGACCGATGGCAAACCAGTTTCCTCAAAGCACTCTACTAGAACTGTCTATCTGGGGACAAATCCCTTAATCTGGCTGTCAAAGGAACCTGTCAGGCACATGGATGATGGTCTGGGAAAATCCCAGGAGCTGGTTCCAGTGAGCTTGGATCCTGGTGGGCCTGCAGGAGGTCTGCAGTATAGAAAGGTTGAAGATAACTGCTTAGGACCAGACGTGCTGCAAGGTAAGTGTGGACAGAAACTCAACCCAGAAGCTCTCATATTCCACTGCAGAGAGCTGTGAGCCTGAAAATCCTTTGATGCTGACTGTGTGAGGCTGCAGGCAGCAGGAGAGCCCCCTCTGTGGGTCCATGTGTGCCAGCCCTTCTGTGTCCCAGAGGACGGTCAAGAGCCCTTAAATCCAAGACGTTCTTCTGGTCCATATTTTAGTTATTTAAATAACCTCAGAAAATTAGAAGCTTTGCTGATCAGAGTTCCTGGAGCCTCTTAAAGCAATGATGTCCTAGTGGAGTCGACAAAAAAGTTGGGTTCAAAAGACTTGCATTCACACTCTTTTTTCTATCATGAGGTGAGTTTGAAAAAAGCACATCTGCTTTGCATGAAGGATGGACAAAGAAGTACAGTGCACCTCTGCTCCTCTGCTTTGACATGTGGGACATGGCCTGGGACTAGTTACACTATGAGAATAATTTAGCTAGCTATATAGAAAGAATCACAGCTTCAAATTTTGTGCCTCGTCCCTTGGCTTCCCTCCTGCAGTTTCCTCATTGTAGCCCAGGGCTCGTACAGGCTATATGGCAGAAGACACAGCCACTAAACCTTTTCCTCAAAGAATCTCTTAGGAGACTGCCTGGGAGATGGGATAAGTTTTATCCAAGCTTTTCCAAACTCTCAGAAATGGAAATTTTAGAAGGCTGGTGTTGTGTTTTCACCATCACATTGAATGAGGTTTCTTGGGTGGAAAGGATTTTCTTTGAGTTGTTTTGCCCTGTGCTACTCAGTAAAATTGCATCAAGCACTTTTGAATGGCTCCACTTTTTCCATCATGAGGTCATATTTCCTAGATGGGACTTGTCATTGCTGAATTATCCTGGAGGAGAGAACTGTTGAAGGCCTCCAGAAGGACTCACGAGGATCTGTTGGGGAGGGCTACACCAACACACTAAATAATGGATGTCTTGTGTGGGCATGCAAATCGGGGCCCAGAGCTATGCCAGGCTTAATGACAGAAGATTCAGGCTGGAGTTGCAGATGCAAGTGCTAGAATGGCCCAGTTCAGATATCTCACAGCTCTTTGTGACCTCACAGCTTCTTGGAGGGATTTGACAAAAATCTCTTGGACATTCCTAAGAAGTGAGAGATGCTATGGACACAAATAAAGTGTTATCTGGGCAGCTGAGCTGGGCTGTGAAGTCACAGAGCAAAAGAAGGCGTGACAAGGGGGTGATCTGTAGGATGGATGCTCAGAGATTGCTGTTAGAAGGCATGTTCCCTGTGGACAGCCCCACTGCCATGTGACCTCCATTTCTTCTACCCATGACCTGATGCATGGAGTCAGGAGAGCAGCAACACAACACTCCTGAGAAAGAGAGAAATATGCAATAGGAATATCCACCTTTAGAGTCTCACACATGCCCTGCAAATGCCTTTTTACAAGTAAAACTCACCACAGCAACTGAAGGCTGGAGTGTCTATGTGATGTACGGGGACTGGCAGACAAGAAATTACTTCTGCCTTGGAGGTGGACATAACTAGATCTATAAAAGTCAAACCAAATTCCCAAAGTGTGTCACTTCACAGGAGCAATTACCTACCCACTTACTGCTGGCCAGGGCAGCTCCAGGATAACCAGAGAAGGGCAGGGCAGGTTGGGCTGCAAGGGACCTTAGAGATCACTTTGTTCCAAACCCTCCTGCCATGGACAGGCACATTTTCCACTACACCAGGCTGCTTCAAACCCCATCCAGCCTGACCTTGAACATTTCCAGGGATGAGGCTGGGCAGCCTGTGCCAGTGGCTCACCATTCTCATCATAAAGAATTTCTTCTTAATATCTAATTTAAACCTGCACTCTGTCAGTTTGAAGCCATTCCCACTTGTCCTATCACTCTATGCCCTTGTCCAAAGTCAATCTCCAGCTCTCTTGTATCCTCCTCCAGGTATTGGAAGGCCACAATAACATCTCCCTGGAGTCTTCCCTTCTCCAGGCTGAACTTCTTTTAGCCCTGTCTCCGTAGCACAGGTGATCCAGCCCCATGATCACCTTCATGGCCTCCTCTGGACTCATTCCATCACACCCACAACCTCCTTGTGTTGGGTGTCCCAGAGCTATACTGCAGGTGAGTTTTCACCAGAGCAGATGGGGAGAATCCCCTCTCTTGACCTGCAATGGCTGTGCTGCTCCTGATGCAGCCCAGGATACAGTTGATTTTCTGGGCTGAGAGCACAAAATTACTGCTTACATCCTCCTTCCATGTGATATTTATCTGTTGCTTTTTGCCCAAAGGCTACTTTATCAGCTCTCTGTTTGTACCACATTTATTTTAGGATTGCAAGGGCTTGTTGCAACTACCACAATACTAATAAAAAACCACTGAGTTAAAGGTCTTCCAGGTCCACTGTAATGACTTACACACATGAGAAAAAAACCCAAAGCAAAACAGGGAATTGTCTCTGAAAATTGCTAATATTGCCTAAGGTGAGTTGACTTGGCATAACACCTTCCCAGTGCAGACAAGAACTCGTAGTGTTTCTCTACCTCTTTCCTTCAGCCATATTCATTACAGTGATGGCTCATTCCAATGTATGGTGTTACCAAAACCTGCCTTCTTATGGATCTGTGTCTTGTGGTTGATCCTCTAATGCCTTGTAAGGGTACAGGCTTTTCTACAGAATTTCCCTCTGGACAACCAGTAAAGGTTTCCTCCATTGACTATGAGCAGAAAATCTTTAGAGTATCTCTGAGGTATCCAACTTTCTGTCAAAAGGGACTGAAATTTTGAAGCCTGTTCAAAGATACTTGGGGAAAAAAGAAGAGGACTGAAAGGTTAGGCAGGCAAAGACACTTACAGAGAGGCAGTCACAAAGGCATCATGATTGCAGAGTGCTCCTTTCCCTATGAAACTAGGGCAAACAACAGTTCCATTGCTTTTTATTATGTCCTGCTGTGCACTGCCATCTTCCATCTGCAAACATCAAAGAGCCACTGCTGTAGTAACAACACACGACATCTGATGCTGAACAGGAGGAGGTGAAATCCTCAGTAACAGGGGACCTATTTCTATCTACACTTCCCAGGCAATAACACTGGAAAAGTGTTTTATAATATGTGTAACATAATGAGAAGCTGAGAAAACATTTTCCAAATATTTGTTTCCAGTCTGCTCTAACAATTGCCATCAAATCCTGAAATTTTATTCTCATTTCAGCACAGAACAAATTAAGCTTTAAATAAGGCCTGTATTATGGCCTGAATGAATAGGACAATGTCTGCATTGAGACCTCTATCTTCACGGGGTAGGAGACACAGGCTCATGGCCAAAAAACCAAGACTGGCCAGATGGTGACATTTCATAGCATTGTCCCTAGACTGTCCCACATCAGTTCCAGGAATCACTGTGGAACTTGCCAGATCACAAGCTGCTGAACATCACTGTGGAGGGAAACCGCTACAGGGATGTCAAGGTAGGACAGATGATGTGATGAGCAATCCTTCCTTCGAAAGAAGGTGTGTTACACAGGTATATGTACAGAAGGTACGATACAGGGATGTATTTTGGTCTTGCTGCAGATGAGCTTGTGTGTTACAATCACTTGTGCTATGAACTATCTAGTGCCCCAGGTACTTCTACATCTTTCTTAGCCAAAACCAGGAAATAAGTGTCTCCTTTACTACTGAATTGCAGGAACATTTAATTTAAGTGCCACATTAACAGGAAGAATCAGCAGGGAGCCCTTAAAAAGCACAACTGATGCATGTGCTGCTTGATCTCAGATCTTGCCTCTAACAGTGGTGGAGGGATGAATTTCATACCCTTTATAATGCCATGATGTGCTGAAATGGGAAAATTTGATCTCACATATTTCTCTGTATTAACAACCTTCTTGAGAAAGTTGTTGAAGTCCTTCTCTCCTAAGAGCAAATTCATTCCCCTTGCACTTATTATTGCAACTGGGCTCACCATTTCTGTCCTGACTCAGACCTCTCCTTAGCCCAGGAGATGCTCAATGAAACATCAAGAAGTCAGTCCTGTGACTGGATGAAAAACACTGCACCTGGACACCAGATTTCCATTGTGTACCTTGGAAGAGGTGGTTGTGCAGCTGCAAACACATCTGTGTAAGCACTCAAGCTGGAACAGGGAGAAACATTGAAGCAGCAGCTTCATTCTGCTGAAGAGAATATAATTTGTTTCCTGATGGAAACATATGGCCATCATTAATAATAATCATTTATTATGCCAGTTTCTAATTGGACACAAGACACCTTGGTGTGCAAAATAGGATGAAACTGCATTGGCAGATGATCTAAGGAGACAACAGTGAGAATTGTGTGGGTTTATTTGGGGATGTGGGAGTCTAAAAGAGTGAACCAGCGCCTAGCTTGACTAGTCATCTGCCAATTACACCAAGATGTCATTTTTTATTGCAGCTGAAGAAAGGCTTTTCCACTATTTCTTTCCTATATTTGAACATTACTCTTTTCAAAAGTATGAACTACATTGCGGAATCAGACTCATAAAGGAAGCCAATAATTAACAAAATTATTGCTACAACTATTAACCACAGAGTCGTCCTCCCAGGTCTTGGCAGCTGCCCATCGGGGTCATATCTTCCCAGACTGTTTCATTTTGGCAGGATTTTCAGACATTCACTGCTGTGACACAGAATGACACATATTGTCTGGAGCTACAGCTCTTAGGACATTGCATTCATCATTCATAAGATTTTATCACAGCTAAATGCTTTTAATTTCTTCATGTTATAGTAGTGATTTGGATAATAATTTCTGGGAATAAGAGAAATTTGGAAACTTGGAATAAAAGGCAAGAAAGCTTTTTCGGAGTCAAATCATTCTTTCTCTGACATGTCAAGAACCTGTAGAATAAGGTGTAATGGATAAAGAAAAAGTGAGCCTTTCCTAACAGACCTTCTCAGCTTTTTTTACTGGTTTAAAGACCTCCTGAGCTGGAATTTGAATATGGGCTACACTTCATGTGCAGCTACCAGAGACACATGGGATTTTTATGCCATCTAGAAGCAGATTTCTGTGCACCAAGAGAAAAAGAAATGTGCAGTTCCTACTCGTTTTAAACCTGACACCACGAGCTTTGTCAGAGGTCCATTCATTGCCAGTGAATAACCTTCCCCTTCTCTGCACCACTCGTGGTGGTACAGATGATGATCCTAAGAGCAGCCTAGGTGAATAAATTCCCCTGCAGATTACCTAACTGGGATTTTGGTAACCTTCTTCCCCTCCAAATGATTATTGTTATTTACATCTGGATTTTGGTTTCAAACCAGCTTCGTCTGACTTGGCATAAGGTGCTGTTGTGCTTTGTTTCCAAGGAAATATTTGGATCAAACATAGCAACTGGAAGCTGCTGTTATTATTATTTAGCAAATAGCCCAGACCTTTGTTTTTCTCTCCAAGCGTCCCTCGGACTCAGAAGAGTTTGGAAATCTAATCCCACACTGAATCTTTGCAAACAATGTCTTTCTTTAAAATGGGCCAAGCTGCAAAGCCAAGTCCAATCCTGCCGAACTTTCCTGTTTCTCAATACTTGATGTGAGCTCCAATCACTGCCATCTGTTTCCAACTCTGTTATCCATTACTGCTGTTATGCTCTGCCTCCTGCTCCCTGTACACATAGGAAAATGCATCAGGCCAAAACTGATGAGGCTTCCTAATATTGCCAATGGTGTTATTCCAGAACTGTATTCATTTTGTACCTTGAGGCTTATTAGAAGCATTTGGAAAGTTATGCTTTGAGGGTGTCAGCAAAGGCTTCTGGGATTTCACCTTCTTCCTCTTACACAATCCTGTTTTAAATTTCTTTTGGGTAAACAGCTCCAAAACACCTCTGTTTCATCTCTAGCAAAAATATCACACTAGGTAAATATACCCCATTTATATTCAAAATTTTGCTTGCTAGCTTGTTTTTTTGTTTTTGCTTTGTTTTTTTTCTCCCTCCAGAATTGCACAATAAAAATTTAATGATTCTCTGCATATATTATAGACTTATATGGAGATCTATGCTGCTTAAAAGTTAAGCATAAGTGTTTGCTTCATAACAAATTGCTGCAGAGGTTTAGAAAGTCTTCAAAATAACTATCAGCATGGGGCAATGATAGCCAGGAATAGGCATTTATTCTTTGCTCTTAAGAGATATGACCCACTTTAACCAATGTTAAATGGAAATACATCCTCTCATATAGGAAAAAGGGTAAATTGAAAAAACATAATCAGGGCCTGACTCCTACATGCATGCATGTCATTGTTTCTTTCTGCCTTCTTGATTTATGAGTCTCCAGTTCTTGTGGGATTGGGGCTTTTCTGCTGAATTTGAATTTTCTATCATCTTCTGGGAAGATGAACCACCTTCTTGATGGTTTTTCATCAATCTCTTTGGACTGTGTTGTTTCATCTGTTCTACTAAGGAATATCCTTCACTTTTGGGGCCAAGCAGTACTGCTCAGACTGTGTCCAAGACAGCAATGCCAGGACAATTATCTTTTTCCCTCTTGCAGCTCTGTTCCTTCCTTCTTCCCTTATTTCCTACATCCAGAGTGTGCCGTATTCAAGCTCAAGGAAACCTCAATGTTGGTAGTAAGCCTGAGCCACAATCTTTGCCTCCAAAAAGACCCAAAAACCTCAGCCTGATGTGTTTGCCCTCATGCATCACATTCACTTAGCATGGAAGTGTAAGCCAACACTGTTGAGCTCTAGGCTGCTGCTGTTTAGTTTCCTTCATCATGTAGTCAGCTCTCTGTCCTCATTTCCCCCTGAACTAAACTAAGTGATAATTGAGTATGAATAGGCAGGTTTTGACACTGACCATGCAAGCTGAAATCTGGTTAGCAATCAACTTTATCCTCCTTCATTACTACACCTCATCTTTGCTTAGTCACTGCTTGGTGTCAAGGATTTGTTTCCCTGGAACAATGTGTCTTCTTCCCTGGAAAAAGGCTTCCTTGTGGTGAAACAGATGCTGTAAATAGAGATGTTCACCCAGCTGAAGGGTTCAGCTCCAGGAGTGAGGGTTGGACAAGTTTTGTACAAAACAGATCCTTTAACACATTTCTTTCCCCTAGTGCAAAAACCAACTCATAGCAGAGCACAGCCCTTTCTGTATTCCTTGCCGGGAGCTCCTTCAACATCAGCACAGATGTTCACTCAGGGGAATTAGTTGGCTTTCTTCTCTTTACCTCTTTTTCTGCCAGACAATGAAATAACAGGGGTTAGCACTGAGTAAACTGTGGGAGAGACGTGTATATTTTACAAGACCTCAGAAATGCAGAATGTTGATAAAGATACATAATAGCCTTCTGGGAGACCATGCCCTCCAGCCAGGGAATGGAGACAACATTTTGTGCTCTCTTCCTGGAATAGCACAGAACGGGAACATCAGTGGAAAAAGACCTGTATAAACAGTGAGCTGGAGACGCAAATGCATTTCCATGATCATTTTGACTCGACTACATCCACCCATAATTCAATGGCTCCTGTTTCCATAGCAATGGAGTATCTCATCATTTTTACGTCTTTTTCTTCTCAACAGCCATGTGAGTTGAGGAGATACTGTCTACACATTACAGATATGGTCAGAGGTGTTTTAACCCCCCTCTTTTATGACCCAGTTGGAGGGGTGCACTCATTTCCACACCTTGGGCTGTGGCAGGGAAGGAACTAGACACCGGCACCTCATCCCAGTGTCTCCCTGCTCAGGAAGGGGGAATTGCAGATGGAAGGTGCTTCATGAATTGAAGGGAGTTTCAGCAGAGTTCTGAGAGACAGAAAATCTTGGCTAGAGGATGTTTGAACATTTCTGGAAGATTTCAAAGTTGAATGCTGACAAAGCAATCCCTCCTACTGCACCCCTGATTACTCAGATACAGCAGTACACACATGGCTGTGTACACTTGGACCTGGAGCCACCATCTCAAGGAAATTTACTTGTAGTGACATCCCTCCATTAGCTCCATCCACTCAAGGTAGTACATAGTAGGATTTCGTTTAAACCCCTCTTTATGGGCAGCTAAGCCATGTCAGACCCTCAGCTTAGGGCAGTATCTAAACCCCAATTACCATGCACATACTGGGCCCTCAGCTTTGAAAGGACAAGTTAAAGCACTGTATGAACAAAAAATTAGAAAATCAGAGTAATTTCAGTGTTGAACCCCATGCCATCAAAAACTCAGCAATTAGCATTTCCCCCCTTTTTTTCCCCACAGTGGTTTTGGTAAAATCTGAAGATGATCTTTCTGAAACAGAGACAGGCTGCTTGCAGCTGTAATTTGCAGAAGGAACCTGTTATTTATATCCCCGGTTCTATGAATTTAGTGTTTATCTTGGTATATGAGCACTGTAGCTGGTTACTCTCCCTGGCAGGACAGCAGGCTAAGCATCCCAATGCACAGGGACACAAGGGCTTTGCCATGTCCCATCTGCTCTCATCCACAGCTGAGCCATCCCTCTCTGGTTTTCCCATTTGAGGCTGTGCTTTGTAGAATTATAGAATTTTTGGGGTTAGAAAGGACCTAAAAGACCATTTAGTTCCAACCCCTCTGCCCAATGGCAATAACACCTTTCACTAAACCATGTTGCTCAGACCCCTCCCAACCTGGCCTTGAACACTTCCAGGGATGGGCACCTGCAGCTTCTCTGGGCATGGTGCTGATGATAGGTGTGCCATAGCCTTTGAGAGACCTCTGGCTTTTTTTAGATGTCAATGGCAGGCCAGGTGGGACACCTTGGGGAGGTCAGAAGGCATTAGGGAACAGGAGAGGACTGATTTGTGAGACCACTCAGGTGTGGAAGAGAAGATGGTCTAGGACAGTGAAGGCCCAGCAGAGCTTGTAATTCCTTGCTAAAGCCTGTGTGATGCCACCTAGACCCAAAGGACATCATATATGTCACTATATACCTGGGAGTGAAGCTGAATTGGGCTACCCAGCTTCTCCAATATTTTAGCAAGAGCTGAGCTACTTTCCAGCTCCCTCATGGCTCCAAAAACACTCGTTTACATCAGAGTTCAGTTACCCTGTGGACATGGAAACGCACCCTGGCATCAGCTGGAGGGTTTGAATCCCACCAGTGACGCTGGAGGGGATGCATCTGCCAACAGGCACAGCTGGGAGGGGATTTCTTATAGCTAAACAGCTGTGCTGGGAGGAAAAGAAACTTCAATGGATATTGGGAAAGGAGGGACAAACACAATGTCCAAGGCAATTTTGGAGGACCTGGCTTCTCAGCTAATGGCCATTGGTGTCTATCCAAAGAGACTGAGCCCAGGCCAGCCCCAAGACCCACTGCTGGGTGCTGGGCCACTCACCTTCCCCAGTTTTGTAGCAGGAGCCTACCTTGCCATCCACAATGTCCTGGCTGTACTGCTCTGAAAAAGACAGACCTTCTTGCCCTCTCCCAGTGCAGCAGGATCGTGGATCAACCACAGGATCCACTGCCTGTTTGACACAGGACACCAGGCAGACTAAACCATGCTCCCTCCCGCCAGTGGGCCCAAGATCACTCTAATCATGGCTGAGGGCATTTCCATTCCCTGGAGGAATGAGCTAGGTGTTTTTCAGGCATCATGCTTCATTAAGTATTTTTATAGCATTGCTTTGCAGCTGCAGGGTGCAGTGATGGGGGACTGCAGCTCTGACTTGCTGATTAGCACCAGGACTGTTGCGCACAGGACTCAATGAGACCCTGAGCAGGGAAAAATCCTCAGTACAACATAAAATCAGGAGTGGTTATAAGCTTGGCATTTAGGGAGTCCTCTGAATTGTTTGTCATACTCAGACACCAAGAGGGAAACAATTAAAATGAGGTGCTGAGAGAGGCTTGACACTCTTCTCTCCACAGCAGCTCACTGCTTAATTGGAGGAACAAAAAGTGTTCAGTTACATAGTGGAACATCCAAAGCTTTTTTGGACAGGAATATGAGAAGGAAGGCTGAGGACAGTGAAATGTATTTTACCAGCACTTATTTCAGTTTGGTCTAAGGATCAAAATCCTGCTAGTGACAGCTTAGTCTGAATGATGAACTGTCAAATCACACTTACATATGGAAAAATGTGTGACTGGGATAACAGAAATCCCCTCCCTTGTCATCCCTCTTGTTTTGCTTGCAAATGCTTGTACCCCGCAGAAATCTCTTTTCTGGAAAAAAAAAATCCCTCTCTGACAGACCTGATGCTGATGCATCATGTCTGATTCCCAGGGAGCTGGTTTTGGTGGTATTTGAGCATGAACAGGGGATTAGAGGAGAGCCCAGGGATCAAACTACCCCAGCTGAATTGCTTTCCATTCTAACCAGTCGGAAAATGTGCAGTCTACCAGAGAAGGAGCGCTCTCTTGTGGGTTATGCAGAGTGTGAGTAGAGTGTGTGTCAGCTCTGTTGGCTCAGAGGTGATTAATAAAGAAAATAAAGACTGCGGAAGAAAGGCATGACATAAACCGGCACAGCAGCTAAGTGTAACCAGATGTCAGGTTGTTTTGATCTTCTCCTTGCAAAACCAAGGAAGAAGGAATATAAATAAGCCCCCCTACAAGTCAGAGCCACTATAGGCACCCACTGTGCTGCTTGAGGCCAGTGGAGATGAAAGGTAAGGTCCCACATGTCACATACCCCTGGCTAGGGGCTGTGAATTGCAGAAGCACATAGGACATCTGGTCACAAAGCACAGACTTACTGGGTTTGCTCTAACTTCTCCTGTGTTGGGGCTTTAGCAAAGCAGCCAGCAGCTGAGGATGGCAGCTGGACCAGGCAATTAAAGGTGGATATTCTTCTGCCTATAGTCATGAGACTGGGGTGAACATGAGAAAGAAGAAGCACAGATGATGAATGAGAAGAAGAGCCTGTTAATTGATACAAGATGGTTTGTTCAAGGCTGATAGCCATGCTTGTCTTTGCTGGGTGGGTGAAATAATTTCCTTCCAGATTTAGAAAAAGCCTGTGACAAAGTACAGCCTGAAATAAGTGGTTTCACCTCCTGGAGTACCCTCCACCTCTTTGGACCTGCCTAGGTGTACTGAGAACTCTGTTCACACTGTACCCACAAAACCATCTCTGTTGCATCTCATGGCCCAGGAGTGTTTAGAAACTAGAATAGAATTACAGAATTGTTAAACTTAGGAAAACTCTCAAAGAGCATCAAGTCCAATCATTAACCTGGCACCTGCCAAGCGCACCACATACCCAAGAGCCACAACTCCATGCATTTGAACACTTCCAGGGATCTGATCCCACCACTTCCCTGGGCAGCCTGTTCCAGCACTTGACGACTCTTCCAGGGAAGAATTTTCTTCCTAATATACAGTCTAAACTTTTCCTGGTACAAATTGAGGCCATTTCCTTTTGCCCTGTAGCTTGTTACTTGGGAAACAGCCACCAGAGAAACAACTAGAGCCTTTCCCAGCCCAGATCCAATACATGGAGCTGAGATAGGGTGCAAAATGCCGATTCTTACAGTTAAGCATATCCTTACATACTTCACTGTAGTATGCTTACATACTTTATTATATTGAGATTCCTCCTGGCCCAGGAGAATTTTTCCTTGGCCTTTCCACTCAGAGGATAATGCTCAAAGGTTGGGATAGGACCAGAAGCAGAGTTTGATACTGCTGTAGATGAGCATCTTCACTCCTCACCAGCTGAAAGCTGATGGAATATTTACACTGATATTTACTTTATATGTTACATAGATACCATATATATTACACAGATGGAATATTGCTGGCGTATTTACACTCCTTCTCCACACCCCTCCTCCCAGTCAACCAGATAGGAAATCATTTGGCAGATCCTCATCTGAACAAGTCTAGTGCTCAGGAAAAGCAGCATCAATTAGTCAAGACCTAGGCAAAACGTGGCTTGCACATATGCCTAGGTCTTAGGGAAGAAGCAGAAGTGATGGCTCTTTGCTGCACCTGCTGCATTAGGCACTTGGTATTTCAGTCACTCAGAGTGATGCTGATCCAAGTGCAGGCTCTGTTTTTGTGATCTTTAAAACACAGGATAAGGTAATCTGTGTTCCAGTGCCTTATTGTAGAAGACCATATGGTCTGCTTTAGAGAGAGCTGCAGAAGGTAAAGTGATAGAAGAAAGGGGGCAAGGACTGTTTCCCTATTTCACAGTGTGATGCTGGCAGTGCTAGTAGGAAAAGACAAGCTGTCCACCCCAGAGCCTTGCTCCTACTAAATCCATGTGAGAAGGAGGCAGTCCTAGAACCTGGGGAGGTGGTTTCCCACCAGACTGCTCTGCTTTGCCTACCTTTGAGCACTGCAAGCCTCACAAAGACACTCTTGTGGTTTGAAAGGACAAATGAGATCTGCCCTGGCAAGGGTTGGAGTCTGGGCTTATATGCTTGTGGAACCTCTTGATCTGTAATAGGAAGAAAAAGCTGATGAACCTGGAACCATGGAAAGTTGGAAACAGCCCATGAGACCCATGGACAGTTGAGGACAGGGCTTTTCTGACCCCCCTCTGATAAATTTCCCTGCAGTCCTCTATGCAAATACCTGCAGACATTGGTGCCACTGAATCAGCCCATGGCAAGCCAGGTGGTTCCTAGGGCAGCGGTTTTTCTGCTTTCCCAGACCTGGATGCTGTCCCTTTTCTCCTGTGGCTCTGAGCATTCAAGATTTCCATTCTGGCTTGCAGAGTTCACAGTGATGACTGCCTGTGCTTGTGCCTGCTCCCCATGCACAGCAGCGCTGGAGGTATCAGAGCAACACACCGTCAGCCTGAGAGGCTTATCATTATCAGCTTAGGAGATGTAGGTCGTCAGGGAATTTTAATCAGCAGAGACACTCTCACATCCAAAGAGACAAAGATATTATCAATTCCCTTAAATGGGCACCAGAAGAGATGAGCTGCAACTCTTGGGACTCCTTCTTTCTTCTTCTGTCTGAAATAAACTGTTTCACGAAATGCAGTGATGCCGTGCTGATCCCCAACTGTTAATGCCCTGGTTTTCAGTCACAGATGTACTCAGAAAGCCAAATTTCTCTGAAGGCTTTTCTTTTCCATGAGGAACATGCTGTTTATTTCTCTCACTGCTCTGGAAGGCACCCTTCATGATGGCCACCTGGAAAAGCTGTACCAGGACACAGCAGGATGCTGGTGCTTAAAAACGCCTGCCTGTCTTCTGGGTCAGTGCTTATTTCCACCTACAATTTTGCTCTGTTTTCCTCTCCTCTCCGAGGGCATTCCTCACTTGCTCTGCTGTGGCATTCCATGCTGTGCAGCAGCAGCTAATGGGGACTTAGTGAGGTGTTAGCCTGGTTGTGCGTGTTTCAGATGAAGGGATTAATACCTGGGGGCTTGTTTGGGACTCCTGCAGACAGCAGGTTTGAAACATGGCAAGGTTTATCCTTTGTCTTGCTTCTGTCAACATCTTCATTAAATTATAATCCCACTAAAAGAAAATCACACTGTTAGCATGAAGGAAGACACAAACAATTGATAATTTTTTTTTTCTCCCTTCTGTGGTTAGTTGAATTGCAGGCATTGCTCTTTGGGTGGCAGTTAGGACTGATTACTTTTATAATCACGGAAGGCAAAGAAAAAGTGAACCTGGGATGTGTTTTGCTCTGTTATCTCTGGTCTTGCTGAAGAGCTAAAGCATGTGTTTAACAGATGTGTTGCTCTAGATGGGTTAACTGAGTTTTGGCAGCAGTATGAAATAACTATCATCCATGTGTCTGAATGTCCCCTGGAAATAGTCATGTCAAGGGTTGCCTTTATAAATTACAATTAATAGGCACAAAGAAGTAGGTGTGCTCTGAAACCAGGTACATTGACCCTCATTAAGATTCATCCAGGCTCTGGAAATGATGAAAATATTTCCTTCAGAGAGGGAGAGTTGTCAGAAAGGCTTTAACTACAGTTTTTTTAAATGCCAGTAATCCTTCAGATTAGCTTTTCTGTCAGTCTGAAATAAGGCTGTTAAATTCCAACAAATTGAGCAGGCACTGGTCCAACCCTGTGGATACAGAGGGGATTAGTGGGAAGGCTGGGCCAGAGCATCAGCTTTTCATGGGAGAGGGCTTTGGAGGGAGTCAACAGAAGCAGGGTGCAGAGAGGTGGTGACTCTTCTGCCACAATGCAAATCTTCCATCAGACTCTGCAAGAGCAGTCCAGAGGACATGTGTGTGTGTGTGTATATATATATATATATATATATATATGTATGTATGTATGTATAGACACACATGAGAAGGCTGTAGACCTGTAGGAGCAAGTCCAGAGGAGGCCATGAAGGTGCTTAGAGAGCTGGAACACCTCTGCTATGAAGACAGGCTGAGAGAACTGGAGTTAAACCTGGAGAAGGGATGGCTTTTGGGATATGTTAGAGCCCCTCCCAGTACTTAAGGGGGCTACAAGAGAGCTGGAAAGGGACTTCTGACAAGGACAAGGATTGATAAGACAAGGGAGAATGGCTTCAAGCTGATGGAGGGCAGGGTGAGATTAGATATTGGTAAGACAGTTTTCTCATGTGAGGGCGGTGAGGTGCTAGCATGGGTTGCCCAGAGAAGCTGTGGAAGTGTTCAAAGCCAGGTTGGATGGGGCTTTGAGCAAACAGATCTAGTTGAATGTGTCTCTGCCTATGACAGGGGAGTTGGAACTAGATGGTCTTGAAGGTCCCTTCCAACTCAAACTGCTCTGTGATTCCATGAATTGAAGATATATATGTACATATCTATATAGATAGCTGAAGCAGAAGAGATGAAGACATCAGGTTGCTGGAGGCTGCTGCCTGCTGAGACCTTCCATCTACCCAGGGAAATTTATACTTAGCTCATGCTCCATAGTAATTAATCAGTAAATTCATTGATAGATGGATTTTCGGTAGCTCCTAATTATGGCAAGACACCTGGGTATCATGATAACACAGAACAAATTTTCTGATGGGCAAGGTGAGAGCTGGAGAAAGGTGTAACACCAATACTGGGTGGCCGGTGCTGTGGTTTTTATTCAAGTTAAAGTCTATCCAGTAGACGTTTGAACGCTCAGATATTTAGACAAGATTGTAAAACTGGCTGTTTTCCTCAAGCTGGCAAAGATGCCAGAGGCTGGGAAAGACCTATTGGGATAGAAGATGCTCTGGTGTAGTTTCCTCCATGGGGTTTGTAAAGCCCTTGTGCAAGGGAAATGCAACTCAGTGTCATTTCCTGGCTTTATTTTAGGGATAAATGCCAGTTATCAGATCTGTCAGGATCTGATGAATGCTCCAGTGAGATTATGTGGTTATGGGAAAGTTTACAACATAGCTTAGGGTAAGACATCATGCAAAACGTCAGCAATCCATGAGTCCATTGACATATTTGGAAGCCTTGTTATCATTCACTGTGTGCAGGCTTGGCCAAAACCCATCATTCTTTGTCTGCCAGAAGATTTATGGTGATATTTTTTTTTGTTTTGTTTTGGTTGGTTGGTTTTGGGATTTTTTTTTTCCACGCTTCATTTAAGCCATTTACTTTTTAAATATCCAAGGAATGACAAGCTTCCTGAACTCTACAAGAGCTGTGTGGGTTTGCTGTTCCCCTGAGGTTTTCTGTTGAGGCCACCAATGAACTTGCAGTTGTCACTTAGTGTGCTGGTTTTGGCTGGGGTAGAGTTAACTTCCCAACAACAGTTATGCGGCTGTGTTTTGGATTTGTCCTGAACACAGAGTTGATAATAAGGAGATGTTTTTGTTACTCCTGAGCAGGGCTTGCACAGAGCCAAGGCATTTTCTGCTTTTCATACTGCCATGCCTGTGGGAAAGCTGGAGGTGCCTGGGACAGTGGGAGGAGACAGCTGACCAAAGGGATATTTGAGACGGTGTGACATCATGCACAGTGTATAAAAGGGGGGAAGAAGGAAGAAGGAAGGAAGGGAAATTTGGAGTGATGTTTGCCCAAGTCATCATTGTCTGTGATGGGGCCCTGCTCTCCTGGAGATGGCTGAGCACCTGCCTGCCAGTGGAAAAGCATCTCCTTCAGTAGATGGCTTTAACTTGCTCATTAAAAGTCCAGCCTGGCTAAGCCTCATGTAAAAAAAAAAAAAAATTATGAACAGTAGCTGCTTCTTAGGCTGAATCATAGCTGTATTCTAAGGGGTTTGAAAATGTCCCCTGGAAGAAGAGTATTCCTCTCTGTACTGCTGTATAATGAGCTTCTGGAAATAAGGCTGTCAAATTAAACACTCAGGTTTTGATGCCAAAATAAATGCATGTATAAATATGTTGTCCGGTGTTATGAGAGTCTTTCCTGCCAGCTCTAATATTGACTGTCCAAACCTGCAACATCATGTATTGCACTAATGCCAGTGCTAGAGACATCAGATTTCACAGGCTAGAAAATCTGTTTCCAAGAAAACCAAATCTAGCTATTTTGGAAAAGAAGTGGCCTCACTTGAACTTGACTCTGCAGGACTCGGGGATAACCTGTTGGTGTTCTGATGCAAACCAGGTAATTTGGAGAAAAAGGGTTTCTGAATGCCTGACTGCATCTTGCAAACAGGGTAATATGCCACAGCAGGACAATCCTTCCCAAAAATTCCAGTCCCGCCAAAACCATGGGATATCAGATACTCCCTTGCTGCAGAGTCAAGAAAGTGAGCTCAGGTTGGGTTGACATCATGCAAGCTCAATGTCATGGAAAAGACAAAGTGGAGAGGAACTTCTAAAGAATGAAAGGGTGAAGGTTTACAAATGCCAGACCATGAGGCTGAACTGAAAATAAATCTTGTCTGTCAGACTTTATATAACTTTTGTGGCTAAGTCACAATTCTGGCATGGGAAGTCAAATGGTGATGCTGTCTTCCCAAATACCTAGCAACTGTCATCCTACTGAAAGGTGATATTGAAGAGAAAATTAGTGTTACACAGTCAATGTGTCTGCATCATAGAAAAAAAAATTTAAAAAAAGAATTGCTATTTTGACATAAAATAGTAGATGAGGACTCTCGTTTGTTAGTGTTTTGTAGTGGAGCCTCTGGGATGTGATTTTTTTGCCCCCAGTGCTGTTCAATAACTCTACCATGTTACCTGGAAGAGAGAGAAAAATTACTGTTCATGCAACTTGCAAATAGGTCTAGACCTCTGATTAAATGGAAATATTTGAAAAGAACCTACTAAACCTAAACTAATTAAAATGGGTTTGTAAACATCTGGGAAGAAAAATTTATACCACACTTCCAAGGCAGATGTTTGCACTGAGGAGAGCAGAGAAGGGCTTAAAAACAGTGGTTTTGGAACTGTGTTCATTCAAGGTTCCCATTAAAATGGGAAAAAATCAAATAGGTGATAAAGGATGCCATGACTCCTATATTCAGCATTAAGGGCTGAGGCTTACTAATTGATACTGTTTATAATTTAGCCAAAAGAAAGAAAATCAAAAATGAACATTAAAAGAACATTGCAAGGATGGAATCCTGAAAGCATGCTCTGTGGCAAAAGTCTTAACAAGCTGTTTATTTATTTTGCCCAGAGAATGACTAGGATGTGAGCCAATTATGGTGTGCAAATGTCTACAGGGAGGTGATATTTATCATTTTTTCCTGTTTTTTTTTTTTTTTTTTCTCAAGCAAAGACAGAGTAAGAGCCAGTTGCAGGAAGCTGAAACCAGACACCCTAGACGTTAAGTGGGTGTTTTTAATGTTGAGGGTAATTAGCTCTTGGAATAACAGACGCAGGAACCTGGTAGATCCTCCAAGGTTGTAGTTTTTAATTAGGGCTCAGAGGACGTGAAGAAAGCCTAATGTGAGTGTTGCTGTACTGCTCTCCCTCAATTTTCTCTATAATCAGTTGAGATATGAAACTTTTCTTCAGGGACAGCAGAACATGAACCAAATCTTTTCCCTGTCTCTCTCTGCTGACAGTAGAGATTTTCCAGAGAAATCAGCTTTATTCAGCGGCACACTCTGGTATAATTCATTACAAAACACATTTTATATCCAGAATGCTGGAAGAGCTCAGAGCAGCAGCAGCTGCTGGGAGGCTGCTTGACCAGGCTGATGGGGGAGGTCAGACTGAGAGATTAGAGCACCCTCTCCTGCTCTAAAAATTAAAAGCAAAGCAATACAGCTTTGGATTAACCGTCCCATGGGAAATGTCTTGTCACTTACACACTTCAGTGAGCACTGAAGAGTGTTGGGAATTAATCTGAGGGTATGCAAATAACTCAGCATTGCAAAGAAATCTTTGCTTTCTAGTGTGGTTGTGGCAGTAATGATAAGCTGAAGATGTGAGGGAAAAAAGCAAGGTTTGGAGATATAGGCAGGGTTTTAAACTTCAATGTTTATTTCAGCCAGATGGGTTACATAAATAGTTGGGGGTTTTGCCTCAGCTGCTTGATTTACCCTGTTTGTTTATTAGTGAAACCAATCAGGCAGTGCCAGGACCTGAGCTTGTTTTGCAGAAGTGGGAGTGTTATCCCTAGTCTTGGATACCTTAAGCATGGGAGAGATGTGCTGGAACCATTGGGAATAACCAGCTTTTCCTGTGAAGGATGTATTACTGCCACAGTTTTTACCTAACGGAAGGAGGGTTGTTACATCTGCAAACCAAAGGAGAAGAAAATGGAGACAGTGATAAAGTTCTCAAACCACTTTGCTATGGAAAGGTATGAATTGTTAAGGGCAGAGTAATTATGCTAATGAATAGACTGCCAAGATCGTTTTTTTCATCTTTCATTGCTGAGATTTGAATGCTATAAACAAACATCCTCTAGAAGTGAGTCACTGGAGTTTCGCAGTTTCTCCTGCAGACTTTGAGTCTGCTGACCTGAAGTGGAATTAAACTGTGCAGCCCCATTGCTGATACAAAAAGAAATGAGATAGCACTGAGCATATCACATATGGATAGAGATATAGGTACATCGGTATGTGGATAAATCAAATTTATAACTTCAAATTAAAAAAAAAAACAAGACTTCCAACTGAAATAACTTTAATGTCATTTTTTGAGTAAAACCTGGTGTCAAAATCTAATGCACTGGTAGCACACAAAGCTGTGTTCTGAGTTCAGTCTTGACATTAGACTGTGTCTTAGGCACTTTCCAAATATGAAGCCATTTTATAATCCCTGATAACTATCTTGAGCTGTAACAGCCTTCGATGAAGCACATGCCCAGGAACCTCCCTGGATGGGGACTCTGCAAGGAAATGAATGAACGGGAACAAATGAATGAAAATGAAAAATGAATGAAATTAACAAAAAGGGCTGCCCTCCCCACTGCATCTGAATGACTCTGTGGTTTCCCTCAATCATTAGTCATGAGGAGCTGCTCCTGGACTCATGCCAGTGAGATGTGTATAATTTATATGATGTAGTTGAAGTTAATAGTGCTAAAAGGTTGAATTACAAATTATTCCCTCAAGACCACAACTGCTGGGCCTCTGACCGCAGCTAAATTATTGCAAGGGTCTTCGTAGCTAGGACAGGCATGGAGACATTTGAGGCTTTTCCAGGATGATAATTGTATTGCCAGGTCCAGTGGGAAGGTGCCTAGGAATGGTTTACTGGAGAGCTGAGGTCTAGGGAGGTATATGCAGGACACAGAGATGTAAGCAAGAATTGTTAAATAATGGTATAGTTTGTATTGAAAGAAACCTTTAAAGGTCATCTAGCCTAATCCCCAAGACGACTGACGCAACTGTAAAAAGCTCTGTGTATGTCATGATGGGTCCAGAAAAAAAAAAAAAGACAAACAGGGAAAAGGGGAACATGGCGCATCAGCAGAATGGTGAAATGGTGACACCAAAACTCAAATATTCTGCATACCCCAAACCTAAATGGCTCAAGAAGAGGAGCCGTCTCTGCTGTGGTCCAGAGAGATTTAAAGAGCTGCTCTGCAGGGGCTGATCCCAGGAGCTAAATCCCACTAATCCAAGGGCAGAGCTTTAAGATGCTATCCCTAAAACTACTGGGTTAGATTGGAGTACAATCTGTACTGAGACAGTTCACTGTGAGGCAGACTTGGACCTTGGCAGGACCTCCAAGGAACTAAGGGCTTGGGAGGCTATAGCCCAAGCTGTGAAACCCTCAGGAGAGGAATGGCCCTCACCAAAAGGGACACAGGAAGTTTTTGACAAGGCACAGAGGATCCCAGAGCACCCACCCAGCTGGAACGGCCTGTGCACGCAAGAATTTGAAGGAGGTGGACACCAAAACATTGGAAGCTGACCGTGCATTGCGTGTCCTCGTGGTGATACCCACATCCAAGGACAGCCACTGACACTGGAGAGAGGCTGTTCTCCTGTGGCTGGCTCCTTCTGGAGGTCTTACTCCATCGGGCAGAGGAGCTGCAGGTGTATTTACAGCACATGCTGCACTGCAGTGCTCTGTGCTGCATGTCCCGGGGCCTGAGCATCCAGGATAAAAATACTTTTCCAGTAAAGAACAGGTAAGCTGGAGTCAGGGACCTGCTATTTTTAGAGCACAAACTTGCTGGGATCAGCAAAGTTTTCTAAGCCATGGGGTGACACTGCAGATAGAGAGGAGCCTGCTATGGCTTTGCTATTTCTGTGCTTGGCTGTGAAGAGGGAGATTGTTACTAAAAACCCAAGCAACACTATGGCTTCTAGTATTTAACCAAAAAAAATTTGAAGCCAAGAGTGTACACAAAGCTTTTGACAGATATTTAGCATTTCTTTATCTAAATTCAAATCATAATCTTCCTATTCCCTCATTTTCTGATTATCTGTTTATCCACCTTTCAGTCTGCCAGATTAAAGAGACTCTGAATTGTCCTTGAAAAATTTTTCCAGAAAATTTTAAAATTGTATGCACATGCATACATATCCCTAACTATATGACTGTATGTGTCTATATGTATGTGTGTGTGTGGTTTTGTCTTTGTATGGGCTTTTATTCATATTCACAACCCTGTGAGGATTTTTGAGGGAAGCTGATGACCTAGTGCATTTCACCTTTTAATTTTCTTATATGGGTGTTTGTCTGTGTGACTTTGAAACTATCTTTCTTAGGAACCAGAAGCACAGTGTATCCATAGGTTGTATTTACTGCTGCAAACAAAACAGACTCTTTCTTCACTGCCTGGTTTCAGAGTAGGCTGCAAAGCATATTAAAATGTTTATGTAAGTGTGCATTTTAGAGCATGTCTGCGACTGGTTGGACATTTTTCTCTGTGGTGAGGTGGCTTGTGTGGTGCATGTCCATGTGTCTGTGTGGGGGTTTGGCTCCTCAAAGACTCGTGCCTTGAGAGCTGTTGTGAAGCTTGGGCTGACTCAGCTGTACCTACATGGACGGAACCAACACATATGGTGAAAGGCAAACATAATCTACTTTCCTTGCAGCATCTGGTAATGCTCTGCCTGGCTTCCTGAAGAACTTGGCACAGATCTACCCACCTGCAAAACAATGTCATTTCTCCTGTGGTGTCCTAACAGCTTCTTCTGGGTCCTGTCGAGGCACATCAGAGTGCACCACTTTAACACTGGAAATTCATCCAATACATTTTTCCAGGCTCTCTGGTGGCTGGTCTGTGGAATAATCCTACTTTGTTTCCCAGCACATTGCTCCGTCTTTAAAATTGGACTGCTTGGACCCTGGAACTGTGACCCCTTCTTTTCCAAAGCCTTTCCCCATGTGGCTGCCAGGCTAGCTGTGGGACGAATAAGCAGAGACCCTTCACTAGATCTTGGCCACAGGCTGGATTATGTGGTCCTGCAAGAAGAATGTGAGACACCAAGAGCTCTGGTTAGATTTGTTGACTTTGGAAGGCTTTCCTCAGCTTTTATAGGCCCTCTAAACCCTGGCTTCTGTGAGGTGGCTGCACATTTAGGGGAAAACTGGAATAAAGCTATCTTCTCATGGATGTGCATCAATTATAAGCTGGATTCCACCATCCATCCTAATGCATTTGCAAGAACTCTGCCATCTCCAACCCAGATTTTGCTTACAATAATGAAATATTTTAAGTGGGCTCATGTTGGGATCATTGCATCCAGTGAGGATATTTGGATGTACACAGCCAAGGAGTCAGCAACTGCTCTCAGGAGCCACGGGTTACCTGTAGTCATTGTTACATCTGTGCATAAGGGAGAAAAAGGCATTGAAGACACCTGGAACAAGATTAAAGAAGTTAATAACATTAAAAGTAAGTGCTTTGAGTCTCATTCCTTTTTTTAATTTTTTTTTCCCTTGGGGTAGGACTGCATTGTTACCCAACTGACATACTTTAGGGAATGAAAACTTAGCGATTTAAGTCAAGCAGAATTTTCTCTCTGCTCTTAATGCAGACAGAGCTTCACATAAAGATGCTGGGCATTTTGTATGTGATGAAGATAGACCAAAATTGTCTATTAAAACCTGAAAGATTTGGTCCAGTTTGTCTGAAAAAAAGATAGTATTTCATAGATGGTTCTCTGTGCTTGGCTCATAGGAAGGTTTTATATTAATGGTGATCTGTATTGTGGAATATCAAAAATCAGTATCAATATCAAAAATCTTGCTTTGATGTTGTGTCCTGCATTTCAGATCTCCCCACCAGGCATTATCCCCGTGGCATTTTGCAGGAAAAGGCACAGACTTTGGGACAGTCAAGCATGAACCAGATGTTTAAACACAACACAGTGTCCAACCTAAAATCTGTATATTTGGTGGCAGGGTGAGCATGTGGAGGTTGAGCACTGCTTACAGCTGTGTGGTGTCTGTCAGCTCAGAGCAAGAGAGGGAAAGCTCAAGTCTTGGTCAGTGACAACAATGACCATAACTGTCCATCATCTTGACCTGTGCCTCACTTCTGTCAAAACTCCTCTCCATTCCTTCTTTACAGCTCCAGAAACGGTTAATGCTCACAACCGCTTTTATTAGGTGTTGCAGACCTCTGGAGGTTTAACAAAATGGGTGTGACTCAGCTTCCTCAGCACATAACATCAGACCTGATAGAGTAGTTCAGACATCTCTTTTATTGGGGAGGGAAGAGCTATTTTGTGTTGAAAACCCCGAACAGATTACTAACACTCTCCACTGTCCTTGCATTCCAGTTATACTCCTGTGCATGCATTCTGTTCTCATCGGAGGACAGGAACAGGCTGACTTACTCACAAAAGCTCTGGAAATGGGACTAGCAGATGGAAGATATGTCTTTGTTCCATATGACACTTTGCTGTACAGTCTTCCTTACCAAAACAACTCGTTCAGTGTCTTTGATAATGACAGCAAGCTCCGGGAAGCTTATGATGCTGTGCTGACTATCACACTGAAGTCTGGAGAAAGGACTTTCTATGATGCGTTCAGGGAAGCTAAAGAAAGTGGTGAAATAATCAGGGATTTAGAAGCCACACAGGTAAATATTCTTTCTCTTGAGCTCTTCTGGGATCTGTCAATAGGAAACATGAGCAATAGTTGCAGAAAAATAGTACAGGAAAGAGTCAATCCACCCTGCACACTTTCATTTTGAGAAAAATAGAGGAATTTGAATGTGGTCTGCACCCATCTGGAAAGACTACTTTTCCTAGATGTCTAGCAATATAACTTGCTCGGTTGAACTGTAGGACCATGATGGGAATTCAAGAAGAAAAAGAGGCTGTGTCTGAGGCTCTCAGATTTGCTATGTGCTAACTGCAATGGACTTGAAGAGGTATCTCTTAAAGTGAATGAAGTCCATGGAGTTTGTAGGGAATCAAAATAAGAAGTCCATATGACTGAGAATTTGAGGGGATGAGACAGACTAAAGAAATACTGGATGCTTCTAGAGGGAAATGTTTAAGACCATTGCTGTTGCATTCTTCTTAGCACTATAGTCAAAGTTATTCTTTGCCAGCATGATTATCTAAAAGTCACCGGTAGCCTGTTAGTTTTTACCTTGAGGACATTTACAAGAACTGGAGAATCTTCTGCTGGTGAAGGGATACAGGATTCAGCCGAGCTATTGTTCAAATCTCTCTATGACATTTCAAAAAATTACAAGTACTTTTAAGGCATAATTTAACAGATCTGCATGGATCTACTTTGGAAGGAGATGAATCATGTCTTGAAAGCATTAATTTCTTTCCCTTCCCTTTAATGCAAGCCCAGGTTAACTCTATTGAGTGTCAGGTTCTTCATTGCAGATATCTGCATTTAACCAATTAATCCCACAAATATCAGATTCTGTGGCTCCCAAGAGCACTCCTCATGTTTCTCACAGGTGTATGGCTATAATCTCTCTTCACCTGCCAGCTGTGAATCACCATGTGATTGTAAAAAGTCACCATTTTTGTTAAAGGTTTCTAAATCAAGTCTGGCATGGAAGGGAGCAATTGAAATTCAAATTCAATTTTGCATCTTCGGGGTAAATAATATTCTGACAGAGAAGACCAATTCTTTGGGCATGACACTTTTCCTGTCTTGGTATGGAGCTTCTGACTTTGATCTTCTATTTGTAGAAGATGTCTTAGTGTAATGTTTTGAGACAGGATAAATTTCAGCTGAACATCAGGCTCAGAATCTTGGCTTTTCCCATCACATTGCAATTTTGTGTGGTTTTAAAAACATTTTGAGATTGCATTTTGGGAATCCACCATAAGAAAAGACAGATATTCAAAGTCATGCATATATTTGGTCTACCTTCAACCTAAGATTCTTCAAACCCATTACTCTGTGAGCCTTAATGTTCTGGTGTCTCAGTATTTAAGTTCACAACTTAGCCAGGGGGAAAATATTTCTTGCCACCAATCTCAAGCTGAAAGTTAGGAGCAGTTCATCATCAATTTCTCCTGTATTTTCAGGTTTCTCCACTCTTTGGAACAATCTATGATGCCATTTACTTCATGGCAATGGCGATGGACAGTGCACGGAGGAAAGGAGTCAGAGCCCCAGGAGCCAACATAGCTGAGCACACAAAAAACTTCAGCTTCCCTGGATTTAGTCACCAGGTAGAGACAGACAGCTGTGGGAAGGGGCTGAACAACTATGTGATACTGGACACAGACGGCCATGGGAACCAGCTTTTCCCAACCCACCTGCTGGACATGTCTTCAGGCTCTGTGTTGTCCCTAGGCCAGGCCATCCATTTTCCCAATGAAGTTTCACCCAAACCAGACTCCAGCTGTTGGTTTGATCCAGATGTTCTCTGCACTGAAGGTAAGAAAGAAAAAAAGAACCAAAAATAGGGTGAAGTGGCTTTGAGTTTGTGTTTCTCATTTCTTTCATCTTTTCTCTCACTCCAAGTGAGGAGTGAGAAACTCCCTTTAAATCAGAACTCCTCAACCATAAAAGTCTAAATTCAAGAATCTAGTGTAAAAGTGTGCAGTCATCATGCTGCTTGTAATGGGAATCCTGTGCAGAGAAAACATCATTGATCCACATCACTCTCTTATTGCTTGTTAGGCCACGGAATAATAGAATCGTTATGGTTGGAAATGAAATCTAGGATCATCAAACCCTCAACCTACCACTGTCAGGCCCACCACTAAATATCACATCTACACAACTTTTTCAACAATTCCAGAACCATTAATCCCACTACTCTCCTGGGCCAATAAGGTTGTTACCACTGTTACGTGCTTGAAAGGATTTTCTGGGCCTAACACTCAACGCCTGCCAATATTAATAGAAACCATTTTATAACAGAGACTCCACCCAGCACTGTGTCCTTCTGGGGGACAGGACACTAAGAGGATTTACCTTGAAGGCAGGCTAAGAGAGCTGCACAAGAGCAGATGCTCTCAGCATCCTGCCTGTTAATCACTGCTTCTCTATCCAGGTAGCAACGAGGAGTGACAGACCATCATAGCTCATCTCATTGAAAAAAATGGCAACCATTACTCAAGATAATTTGGGTTATTATAGGTAACAGAGGTAGTAATCAAAGGCTTGGGGCAGGGATATCTGCTCTGCTTCCTAGGTTTGTCAGACTGTGCACTGGGTTCACCTATTGTTTTTAATTTGAGGAAACTGTGGTGAAGTTTTAAAGTTCACAGGGAAGCCAAAATCTCAGGGTAGGGTGCTTAACCTCCTCTTGGCATATTTACTTATAATACTAAGCATTTACACCTATTGCTCCAGGATATGACTTAAACAGATAAAACTAACCACATCTGTGGAATATTTCATTCCGTAGCTGCGAAAACCTTTCTTGGCTTAGCCATAACTGAGCTGATCCATAAATCAGTATCACTCTATGAAAACTGGAGATGTACTGATCTTATTGCAACTGGCAAGAAATAGAAGAGTATAATACTATCATAGATCTAATTTTGCACTGCCCCAGGAACAATGTAGCAATTTAGCATTGCAGTATACAGAAAAATCCCACTGATTTTTAGAGAGATCAGATTTTATGTTCATACCTTTACAAAAGCATAAAGCTCTAGGCATCTGTCAATTAAACAGTAATTTATTATGATTGTTAGAATTTCAGAGACTGAACTTTATGGCTAGAATTAAATACAAGCCTCACTCAAGCTTTTGTATGAAGTTAGGCTTGGAGGGGTGTTGGATGTGAAGTTGTCAGGCTGCTGAGCTTCCTAGCTCCAGGTTCACCAGGAGCAGCCTGAGCTGCTGTTCCCAGGGCACACACTCACACACACACTGCAGACACAGACAGTCACTTCCAGGGTAACACATATAGTAATGTTTTTACAGGCACCACTACCCACAACCAGCACTGCTGGGACATGGACATCAGAAATGGCCTTGTGCTGCTCTTATGCACCTCATAATTAGGCTCCAAGCTTGTTACCAGATCCTACAGCCTCAGCTCCTACAGACTCCCAAATGTATCCTCTGGTAGATGGTCCAAACCTAAATTCCCTCATAGCCATCCCTCAAACCCTTCAGTCTCTGCAGGAGCTGACTCCAGACTTGTGGTCTCCCATGGGTCACAGACTCCAGGACTTATCTTCCCTGTTAGTTAGGTTGATGTTAAGTCTGTAAATATCATACACAGTCAGAGAGCACAGTTGCCCAGGAAAAAAATGTAAATGGGATTGAGAAGGTGGAAATGACTGCACTGATCAAGTGCAGGGTTTGCCTGGAAAAAAATGCACAACATGGTTACGTGAGACCTGCATCCCCATCCTCTCACATACTTGAACCCATTCTATCTCTCCCTTTACCAATGTTTGCCCTTTCCCCTAAAGATCCTGTTAGTAGTTTCATGTACTCCCACAGTTCCCTTAAAGCATCCCCTAATGACTTTAAGTCAATCCTATAAGTTCCCTCAAGCATGCTCTAAGTTTCCTCTCTCCCATAAGCTCATAATTAGCTTACTTTCACTTCTGGTTAGTTGTGAAATATAGTATGGGTTTGGAGGGACCTTTCAAGGCCATCTATTCCAACCCCACACTAGACCAGGTTGTGTGGTGTCCCATTGAGCCTGATTTTGAACACTGCCAGGGATGGGGCAGCCACAACTTCCATGGGCAACCTCTTCCTGTGTATATGTGAGGACAGTCAGGGCGTGGGACCCTAGACTGAAGCAGTGAAATCAGCTAAAATGCTCTGTCTTTTCCTAAAACAAATACCAATTTTCAAAAATGCCTTCAGCTTTCACTGGAAAGCTCTAGGTCTCAGTGCTTGCAGATAGGTGCCAGTGTGACACAGCCATGAATCTTTCATAAACCCAAATTTCTCCATGTTTGTTTGTGTTTATAGATCTCTGGATAAAAAACAGAATAAAATAAAAAAAATAGAAAACAGAAAGGACAAACACAGCAAAAAGTTCCCACTGGAATTTAGCTTATGCAGTCATGTCAGCTTCTCTAGTAAACACACTCATGAGCAAAGTGTCTGTCTCCAGTACTTTCAGCTGATGGATGTGTTGAGGAGAACATCAGCCTTCAGCTGCTCCTCCTCTTCTTCTCTTTTCAGCATTAGAAATCTGCAGGAGAGAATGAAAAATCCCAGATGGGCCAGTGACTCACCCTGGCCATCAGTCTGCTACCACATAATTTTTCAGTATTTCTATTCCTCAAAAGAAAAGGGCCAAATGTTAAAAAGTTATGAACTTTGCAGAAGCTTCCTCTAAGACTTAATACTTCCCTGTGAGTCTATTTCTTTACTTGAAGAAAAAACATTTTTCCACTGATCCAGGGCTCTAAGTCTGGTTAAAAAAAAGAAAAAAAAAGTATGGAAATAAATAATTAGCATAGCTGAAGTTTTATGTACACCAAGTTAGTATTTGTGTATTCATAAATGAGCATTGCATTAAAATTGTCTTCCGGCATGCTCCTGTCTGAATATTTGACTTTTTAATCCAATGGCCTGATATTGATGTTTTTAATATTATTGCCTAAATCAAAATGATTTTCTAATTCACTGATTCTTTTCCCATCTTTGCACAGGGATTGAGCCTGCAGTCATTTTTTTGGGTGTAATGCTGTTATTTGTCCTTATGATGTGTGCTGTGGGTTTGGCTTCTCTCATCAGGTGAGAATTGCAACATGTACTTGAGTTGGTGCCACTTTTAGCTTGTGTGTGAGGCGTGTGCTTAGGTCAGAAGTTTAGACTATGCACACACAGGAGGTCTGATTTTGCTCTTGGCTCTCCAGCCACATGTATCTCTTCACATTTGTGGTGTGTTGGCCCTGGCAGCATGCCAGGCATCCACCAAAGCCGTTCTATCTCTCCCTTCCTCAGCTGGACAGGGGAGAGAAAATACAACAAAAGGCTCATGGGTCAAGATGGGGTCAGGAAGAAACCGTTCACCAATTACCACAACAGCCAAAATGGACTTGATGTAGGGAAATTAAATTTATTACCAATCAAATCAGAGTAAGATAATCAGAAATAAAATCTTAAAAACACCTTCTTCCCATCTCTCCCTTCTTCACAGGCTTACCTTACTCCCAGATTCTCTGCTTCCTCTCCACCAGTGGCAACAAGGCCAGGGAATGGGGACTGCAGTCATTTCATCCCACATTGGCTCTGCTGCTCCTTCCTCCTGAAGCGAAGGACTTCTCACACCCTTCCCCTGCTCCAGCAGTCTGTTGCTGGATGTTTCTGAAGTATTAGGAAGGTGGTTATAATTTTGGAAGTGCAAAGGATGACATATAAACCAAAGACAGGAATCTATTGCGAGAACATGAGGGTGGAAACAAAGTATTTTTCTAACTCCAGATAATTCTTGCCTGGATTTTTGTCCTTAATATAATCATGTTTCTTATGAAAAACATGTAGGGCTGACCCTCTGTATTTTTCTCCATGTACAAAAGAGAAAGAAAATACCTCTGGAGAGAATTTAGAGCAAATATTTAGCATACATCTTTATTATCAAGTTGATTCACTCCTCATTTTAAACTGGGGTTCAGCTTCCTGGTCATTCCCATTATATATGTATTGGTCTGGGCATGAGATCTTTGGAGCAAAGGCAGTAGTCTTCTGGGGAAGGAATAGTTTCCCATAATTGCATGTCACATCTGTGTCCCAACTCTATATCCAAGGTAGAAATGTGCCAGAATGGCTTGGTTGGTCCAGGAGCTATGTATTGCTCTTGGCAAAGTCACTATAGCACCTGGAGTAGTTGGTCTCTAGTTATTGATGTCCACATAACCAAATTTAGAGTGCAAATAGACTGAAATTACAAGGCATATTTACTGAGCAGCAATGAGTTCAGCAGAGCAGAGTTCCTAGATTATTTCCTCCAGCTTTGCCTCTCAAATAATTCCCAGATATGTTTTGTCTCCACTCCTGAACCACTCCTCCAAACCCAGATATAAGGCCACCCAGCAAGCAGCACCCCAAACATCTCCCTCACTTTCAGCACACAGCTGCTTCTGATAGAACTGCAGACACTGATGAAGTTGCCTCCATCCACCCACACTTTGAAACCCTGCTCTGTTCCCTGGCCACCAGCCTCTACAATTAAGTAAATAAAAGACAAATCTTTCTGCCTACTCTATTTGTAAGCTTTTCCACAAGCACCAGGCTATGCTTGGGAAGGGTTGGTCATGAGAAAAGATGTATGGCCATTTGCAAGGGAAGAAAAAGTCCAGCATGACTCAGACAACAATTTATATTAGGAAGGGGCCTGTCTGGATCTAAATTTAAACCACAGCAGGGTCTGAGTTGAAATGTGGAAGCTCTGGTCTTAGCTTTTTCAGGGATCTGCTGCATGACCTTAAATAAGTCACTCCACTCTTTCTGCTTTGCTTTTGGCAGAGGGTTGCTTTTCTCCCTGCTTATAGACAGGATGTGATTTATCAAACGAGGTTTTTCAGATGGACTTGTGAAAGGTATATAAGTGATGATTTTTTTCATGAAGATGAGTTGGGTGGCTTGGGACGGTGTATTTAGAGAAAGATTATAAAGTGTCATCCCAAGTAAAGCCTGTGGTTATGTGGCCAAGGCTTCCTCTCAGTTTCAAGAAGCTCTCTGTGCTCTTCTAAAATGTCCAGAATGATACATGGAGAGGAAAAGTGAATTGTGGTGATTTGGGGTTGTTTCATGTGGTGGTGTCCTTCTACAGTAGCGTTAGCAAAAGTCATCCTATTGTCCACCTCATCAGGGAAACCCTTAGGAGAGTGCAGATCACTCATCTGCTGTAGTGTTAACGAAGTTCCTTAAGCAAAAGAAGTGACCCTGAGGGCAATGGGAGAGCTTTCCCTTCCATTTTCTGCTCTTGGTTGAGGAGTTTTTGACTGCCTAATAGATACTGCTGCCTTGTGCTCAGTGTTAGACCCTGATGTCCATTGAAACAATGGGATCAAAATTATGAGGTGCGATGTCAGGTGTGCCATACTGCTCATGCCATGTAGCTTTTCCCTGTATAAACCTGTGACCACAAGGGCACATCTTGCTCTGTGCTTCATAACACACCATGCTGCAATATAGACACTCAGACAGCAAATTTAGACAGTAACTTGTGACCAGGCAGCTCTTGTAAAGTAACTACAGTTTAGCTTCAGTCCCTGAGAAGGTCTGGTGTGCCTAAGTGTGGTTTGCTCATGGCCAGACCAGCTAGACTAATAAAACTTGTTTTTGTCTCCTAATGGAGAATGATTTGGGATATGACAAATAAAAGCAAGCAAAACAAAATATGCTTTACATACGCATCCAATTAATATTTGTCAGCAGATTAAATCCAATTGTCTATTTGTAATAAGACCCTTTGAGATTAAAGCTTTTCTTGCTATCCATGTTGAAATGCGTTATTCATTACTTGGGATTTGAGTCCAAGCCAAGGCATTGGGATTTGTCCACTGTTTCACCAATGCCCATCCCCACTCCCACACCATTTTAGACATTAAATATCATCCAGTTCCAACAACCCTGCCATGGGCAAGGACACCTTCAACTACACCAGGCTGTTCAGAGCCCCATTCAACCTGGCTTTGAACACTTCCATGGATAGGGGTGCCACAGCTTCTCTGAGTAACCTGTGCCAGTGCCTCAGCACCTTCACAGGAAATAATTGCTTCCCACTATCTAATCTTAACCTGCACTCTTTCAGCTGGAAGCCATTTCCCCTTGTCCTGTCACTCCATACCCCTGTCAAAAGTCCCTCTCCAGCTCTCTTGTAGCCCCGCTCCCTAGGCACTGGAAGGCGCTCTAAGGAATCCACAAAGCCTTCTCTTCTCCAGGCTGAACAGCCCCAGGTCTCTTAGCCTGTCTCCATAGAAGAGGTGCTCCAGCCCTCTGATCATCTTCATGGCCTTCTCTGAACCTGCTCCAACAGGTCCACCACCTTCTTAAGTCAAGGGCCCCAGAGTTGGATGCAGCATTGCAGGCTGTGTCTAATACCGCAGGGAAACCAGATGTGGGGAATTCAGAGGAGGTGTAAACTGGCTACCTACCTGTAGCGGGTTCACCCTGGCTGGCTGCCAGGTGCCCACGCAGCTCCTCTATCACTCCTTTTCCCACTGGGACAGGGGAGAGAATAAGATGGAGCATGACCAGCAGGGTGAGATAAGGCAGTTTTATTCCAGCAAAAAGAACCAAGCTGAGGTCTGTGCATGCAAGAGCTAAAGAAGAAAAAAAGGTCAGTCTCTATTTCCCATCAGCAGCGATGTTTGGACACTTCCTGGGAAGCAGGGCTTCAACACACGTAATGGTTCCTTCAGAAAGCAAATATTGAAAACTCACTAATGCCCCCCCCCATTCTCCTCTCTCCCTTAGCTTATATATCTGAGCTGATGTCATATGCTATGGAATATCCCTTTGGCTAATTTGGGTCAGCTGGCCTGGTTGTGTCCCCTCCCAGGATCTTGCCCACTCCCATCCCCTCTGGTGAGGGGAAGGAATGTCAGAAGGACACTGCTGCTCAGTAGTAGCCAAAACACTGGTCTGTTATCAACATCTGTTCAGCTAACAATGCAAAACACAGCACTGTAAGGGCTGTGAACTTTACCTTGGTCAGACCTAATACACTACCCAAAATTGATAACCATGACTCTCTGACTCTTGCAGGCAGAATATCTTGAACAACCAGCTTTTCAGGGGTCCAAACAAGATAATACTGACTTTGAATGACCTCGTCTTCATCAACCCAGAGCTACATAGAAAGGTAAGTCCTTCTACTCATGAAAGGAATCTGGAGGAAGATTCTAGAACAGATTTGCTGTCTGGTATTTTCATACTCGTGAAACTCTGGAAGGGCAATTTCACTTCTTCATGGCATATTATAAAATTTCCCATATGCTGAGTGCTTTTCAGTCTAAGATTAGATATCAGAACTTTTATGATGACGTAAAATCATAGCCTTGATTGTGTTTCTTCTAGCTGCCAGGCCTTATTCCTTGCTCTTGAGGTTGGATGGTGCACTGTAGGGCATGTCCAAAAAGATAAACCATCTTACCCTCTAAAATAAAGTGCCTGCATTGAAATATATTGGGAACCATTCCTGGTTCATTCTGGCTCATACCCAGAGCCGGTGATCTGCTGGGGGATGATTCCATGACTTCCTTATCTGGAAATCCATGCTGTAAGGCAGAGCTGGAATGGAGGTTTATACCCAAAGGTGGTAGCTGTCTAGCACCTGCTTTTCTTGCCTTCCAGAGGCTGACCTTGGACAGTCTGACTGATGCACACAGCATAGCAGTCAAGAACAGAAGCCTGAAATCCGTAACCCGCTCCGCTTCCTTGAAAAGCACAGTTGCCACCCATGAAACCTCCAATGTGGCTTTGTATGAGGTAGGTAGGGACCTCATGCAGCCTTCTCTCACTGTTTCCATTCACTGGACTGCTCCAGGGAGAAAACTATTTGGCTGCAGTGCTGTAGGTCCCAGGATGGAGATAGTTTGAACATACCCTAAGTATGAAAATAAGTTACTCCCAAGCATGGATTTAGCAGTGTTGGGGGTGACTCTGTGCCATCCCTCACCCTGACGCTTGGATTCATGTGGGATGGGAGTATTCAACATACATATGTAACACTGCCAGTCTGGTCCTTTCAGAGAAGGTGGTGGCACCATGAAGAACCTTTCTTACAAGACATTTTTTATTTGGTGACATCTCTAATAAGGAACTTTCTTACAAGACAGGATCCAAATACACAAATGGAAACTCAAATTCCCCTTTGTGGTAATAAGACTGTATGGAGCTTAAGCAGAGGCAATGGCCAAGAAAACTCATCCCATCCAACAGCTCTTTCCTGAAAATGCAGCTTTCGGAAATAAAAAAAAAAAAGGCTGCCTTTTCAGGAATACATTTTTTTTTCCTGAAGAGGAGCAAAATAAATTTGCTCAATCATTAATGCCAGAGAAAGATCTGGCCAGAGTTATTTTCTTTTTCTGATCAATTTATTGCTGTTTATCATATACTAAGACACCTTCCAGGTATGAAGTTGGGATCCAGCTCACTCCTTTTTTCACGATTTTGCTGTGGATATTCTCATTTGGGTTCAGCATATAAATAATCTGTTGTCAAGAACATAAAATCCCCAGCCACTTTCAAAGTCAAGGATCTGAAATTCAGATCTGGATCCCAATGTTAACTGTTGCTCAGAGATTTGCTCTGTCAGTCACGCACCTGTCTTGACATTAGGGGACAGGAGCTTCTCTTTTAGAAGAAAAGGTTGAGGGAGTTGTGCCTGTTCAGCCTCAAGAAGAGACAACTGAGAGAGCACCTCACTGACATCTATAAATATCTGAAGGGAGGGTGTCAAGAGGACAGAGCCAGGCTCTTCTCAGTAGACAAGAAGCAAAAGGCAGAAACTGGTGCACAGGAAGTTCCACCTGAACATGAGGAAGAACCTTGCAGTGCAGCTGACGAAGCACTTAAACAGATTGTCCAGGGAGAATCGTGAAGTCTCCCTCACTGGAGATATTCAAGAACTGCCTGGACACAATCCTGTGCAATGTGCTCTAGGATAGCCATTCTTAAGCAGGGAGTTTGGACTAGATGGTCCATCACTGGTTTCTTCCAACCTTAACTATTCTCTTATTCTGTGATTGTGGACAGGGGGACAGGGTGTGGCTGAAAAAATTTGAGATGGGAGCAGTTCACAATCTGCGGCAAAGCTCCACCAGCATCTTAAGGAAGGTAGGAATGGGGGATGGTGACATGTGGAGGGAAGGTTTCTCAGGGGAGGTTTTTGCCTCAGGGTGTGTTTGTTGTCCTTGTCTCATGTTTATCCATTAAATCATGCATTGTGGTTGTCAATGAGTCTTGTCTGGTGAAATGTGGTAGAGTGGACCGCGTATGACTGTGTCTGACAAATTAACCATACATCCATATGTATTCAGCAGCTTTAAAACCCCACCCTGGACCTGACACTTCCAAGGTGGTGCAGTGTTAAATGTACAACAAATCCTTCAAGTGATCTTACCTGCAAAGGCAGAGTGGTTTGGGGAACTCATCCTTGCAAGTGTGAGGCGCTGGCAGATATTTTCATGTATTATATGTTAACAGTGTGACACAGACACAATTGTGCATTTCTCTGGGGCTTGCTTTGTGTTTCCACCTAAGATGCCTCTCAGATACTTAAGTTTGGTCTTCAATTTTATTGTTACAAATGACAAGAAAACATACTTGTTTTCCAAATTCAAGGCCATTAGTTGTTGACAGCCATTGCTAACACAGCAGTGGCATTTTTATGCATGTAAAAGCAACAGATTTACCAGGGCATGTCTCCAAAGACACTACTGATGGATGACTTTGGACTCTCTAGGTATGGTGCTGCTTTCCAGTTCAGAGCAAGATCCACATGCTGAACTCATTCTACCCCAGCAAAGCCATTCTGGCCTAGTGAAAGAGTCAATCCATTTTGTCTAAACAAAACACAAACTTCTGTTTAGTTTTCTTTTACTATCTTGCTTTCTTTGTCTTAATGGACAGACAAAAGGAAAATAAAGCTTGCAAAGAGTGTTGAGTAGTCAAAACTAAGAACCAGAGAGGTCGTTTGCATCCCCACCCTTCTGTGGAAGGCTGTTTGGGAGTACAAGTGTGAAAAGGGCACCTAGTGATACCAAGAAGCTACCAAGCAGGTGTCTGGCTGACCTGGTCTCACTGTGATTCACTGTCTTGTTTCAGATGAAAGATCTCCGTCATGAAAATGTGAATCTGTTCCTGGGCTTTTTCTCTGACTGCGGCATCTTTGCCATAGTGACCGAGTACTGCTCACGAGGCAGCCTGGAGGACTTGCTGAGAAATGAGGATATGAAACTGGACTGGATGTTCAAGTCCTCTCTTGTGATGGATCTAATTAAAGTAAATTCATTGGACCTGCTGAGGCATGATCTGAATGGGACTTTTATGATAACAAAGTGATTTCAATCAGAACTTTGGGTTTTTCCTAATAACACAGTGAAAACAAATCTGAATGTAATTGTATCAGTTTTTAAGGGAGACCTCTTATCCTTATTTTGTTGTCATCTGAGAGAAGCACCCTTTGGGGCAATAGAACTACAACCACACAGCAGGACAAGAGGCTAAAACTTTGTATCAGGCTGCAACAGATCACCTAGAAGAACAGAATTTTGTGACAAATTCATTCTTTGCAAAGGCTTTTTCTTGTCATAAATCAGAAATTCATCCACCATAGAAACAAACAGTATCCATCCCCTGCCAAATGATGGCTGCAATATGGTCCCTTTAGCAGTGTTCACACTTCCAGTCATGTCCCACGTTTTCACATCTTAATGGTGAACTACTGATCTGAGACAGAAGGATTCCAGAGAGTTGACTGCCAGAACCATCCTTGCAGCCTGTGATCCGCCTTCTGTACCTCCTTGAGGGAGGTGGGTAGGAGCACCCAGCTCTTCATGACTTCCTTTAACCTAACTATTTGGTAACACTTGTGTACACTTTCTTATCCTTGCCTAAAAGCAGAACTTCTGGGTGCAGTGAGATGTAGGGCTGCAGAGAGAAGCATCTGACTCTTCCTAACGTTGTCAGACCTTTCCAGTATTACTTTAGGGTCCAGACAAACCTATTTCATGTTCCTAATCCATTTCTAAACTTCTCCCATGGTTTATTGGTTCAATCATTATTGCATTTGACATAGAGTCAATGCTGCATTTGATGCCATTTGAGGGGACAAATTGGCTTGGTGTCTCTGAGTGCTGATGGATAAGAAAATTCTTAAGGATCAACCTGGATTTTGTTGTGTGTTTCATAGGGAATCAGATATTTGCATCACCGGGATTTTGCCCATGGACGTCTCAAGTCTCGTAACTGTGTTGTGGATGGCCGGTTTGTCCTGAAGATCACTGACTATGGTTACAACGAGATCTTAGAGGCACAGAAATGCCCCTGTATTCAGCCATCCCCAGAAGGTAGGTGTGATGAGGAATTTTTTTTCTTTAATATTTGTCCATTGATTTAATAGATGTTTGTCCTAATTCAGTTTCAGGCCAATGACCACACAAGGATTTTCATGCTCAATCTCACTACATCTAGTTTCTTCCATATCATGCATTGTTATAAGAAAGGTTTTTTCCAGACTTCCTGAAAGTGAACTGAACAGCAGAGTGACATGGTAGAGAAAATATTTGTTACTGTAAGCAGTGACAGAACTTCAGCATGTTGCACTTTGAGAAGGACTGAATTGTCCCTGAAATCTTATCAGTACTGAATTTCTGTGACGAGTGGAATGGCTTCACATCCTTAGGTCCAACCCTATATTTAGAGTTTGATGTTAACCCAAATACAAAGACACTTGTTGTTGTTGTTGTTGTTAAAATAAGTAATGTAAAACACAAAATTATGTAGATCTCTTTGAAATAGGTCCTCTACATATCAATCACCAAAGGCTGCCACATGAGATTCCCACCACTTAAGAATAGCCCTCATGGGACCGGGTTTGGAGACTTAGACAGGATTTCTTTGACAGGATTTCTTTCACTTGGCCATTGCTTTGGGGTTTCTCTGGTGTCCCAATTCATTCTTGAAACCTGTTTCCAGGTAGTATGTAGTGTTTTGATCCCTCTGTCGTGGGATTTGATGCCTACACCTTTCCAGTGTCTCAGATAGGGCAGTTGTCAGACAGAAGACTTTCTTCTCCTCCCTTACAGAAGATAAATACATTTGCAGTGGCTGAAATGTTCTGTATCCCCATTACTCAGAATGCACAGTTACCAGGGTAATGATATCTCAGTTCGAAGATTCATTTCTTGATGAGACTGCATATGTTTTACAACTGTTTCTTTTGTCACTTGAACTATTGGATTATAAAGACTGTGTATCAGATTGTCGCAAACTGCTTTTACAGAAACTATTTTCATCTAAAAAGAACTGGAAAAAATATGTTGTTAATTGTTGCTTTGTGAAAGAGCAACAACTGTAACAAGAAATTCAAGATTCATTGCCAACATTTTGACTCAGGAACATTTTAAATCCAAAAGAGGTGTTAAAACTTCTGGCAGTGGTGGGATGACTTCTTATGTTGAAGTTCATGTTTGGTATTTTATGATACAAGTTGTTGGTATGGCAATTCTTCTAAAAAAAAAAGAGTAAAACTTGGAAAATTCTTTTTTTTTTTGTCAATACAGAAGTTTAGTATTTCTAACACACCGCAAGAAGTAAAAGATTTGATTCAGTAAATAATGTAGTATTTTCCAATCTTTCCTCAAATGTCTGAAATAAGGTATTCCTTTGAGCATTTACTTTGTAACAGTCTGAGTTCAAGTGTCAGGAATGTGATGCTCTGGAATTTTTTTAGAATTGCTCTGGACAGCTCCTGAATTACTGAGGGACCCAGACATGTACAGAAAAGGCACAATCAAAGGAGATGTTTACAGCTTTGCAATCATCCTACAAGAAGTGGTTGCTCGTGGTCCACCTTACTGCACAACAGAACTCTCAGCCGAAGGTAGGCAACTATTACAGTATATTTTTAAGGCTTTGTACAGAGCACTCATAGAAGGTACAGCCAAGTCCCTTTATTAATCAAGCAACAATGTATTAGTCTCATGACTTTCCTCAGTGGCAGAAATCTGTTTCCAACAAAACATTCATAATAAGCATCAAAATGTGCAGTTCTCATCACAGTCTTGGTACATGTCTCATCACTGCTTTCACTGGGATCGGAGTTCTGGGTGCTCCCCAGGATGCCTCAGGCCACTGCAGCACCTCCAGTTCCCTATCCAAACTCGGACTTTTCATCACAGTATCAGGTGAAATCTGATGGCAGAATTTCCCATAGCTTAGAACTGCCTTTGCTTCCCACTCATCATCCCTTTTTTATGCATTGTGGCGGCTGAAATTTTTGAGCGGAACCCCCTGCCAGCATCCTATTTTGTCCATCTCCCCATCTATTTTTTCCTTAATCCTTTCCTTTTGAAAGAGACTGTCTCTTCAACAGAGGTCGAAGGGATGCGTCATTTTGCTTATGTATATTGGAAACAGCAAACAGGTGAACTCCTTAGGAGCTGCTCATGGTGAAACCATGTTGTGCAGCCATGGCAAGAACAAATTCACAGCAGTCAGGGTCAGGTCACAAACACTTGAAAAGAGAGTGACTGACAACAATCTAAAATTAGCTGATTTCAGTGACAGCCCATTCTCAACACATTTTAGGCTGGACAATCATCAGGTGGAGTATGACAATTCAGTATCTGCCAGTTCAGCTAGAATCATGGGTCCATGAACATTCTGTGCCTGAAGCTGCTGTCCCAATGCAATGATAATGATGATTATGATATATCCCACTGTGTAAATCAGAGCTGGACCTATGATGTAGATTATGATGCAAATAGCAGGTTTCCCCACCCTCATCCGCCTGCAGAACCTCCAGCAAATGTTGAACACAGTTCAGTCCTCTTTTCTAACCTGATAAAGTGATGAATTTCTACTCACTGTGGCTCAATCCTAAGGAGCTTTCACTTGTCGTGTGAACTTTAAAATGATCTGGGGAAGGCATTTCCCCTTGGCTGCCCCTGGAAATATTGGGGCCAGATGTTTCGATTTGTTCATTTGACGGAGTCTGGGGTGATGAGCCAAAGATCTTTAAAGTAAGCTGTCAATGCTGAAAAGCTTTGAGCACTCACAGTGGGACTCCTGCCAGAGAAAGAGGTTTTCACTCCATTTGACTGCTCTGCACTGGGCAAAATAAGATTTCAAATATAATAACTTTGGTGGGTGTTAAAGGACTGACTTCTCAGGGCTTGAAAACCCAAGCCCTGATCCTTACAAGCCTCATTTCTAGAAAGAGAACGCTAGACAGGGAGTCATTTCCCAGAAATTGTTTTGAACTCAACCTCTCCCCCTTAACATACTTTCCACTGTTGCCACTCCCACCAACCTCCTACGTCCTGGCTCCCAGCTAACGATGAAGCATCAGAGGCTGCTATCCTTCCTGTCTGAGCTCAGCCATAAACCTCTGCTGCCTTAGAAGACTGCAAGTCCTAGCGGAGAGAGTCAGAGGCAATTTCATTAAATACAAGCCTGCAGGCTCACACATCCATCTGTCACACATCCTTCCCCCATCCAGCCACTTTATTACTCATAACCTGGTTCTCCAGGGACAGGAAGGCAGATGACTCTTCTTTAAATCCTTCAAGAGATTCCTGACAGAGAAAAGCAGAAAGCTCTTCATTTGGCACAGATACTGGGTGCTGAGGACTAAGAGGGACAGCTGAAGAAGCAAGCCAGGAACACATGAAAAGGTCCTTGTTCTTTGTCCCTGTCAAGGCCCCCCATTTTATAGTGTGCTTCCCATTCTTCTCTTTGCCACAGAAATTGTAAAGAAAGTAAAGAAGCCCCCTCCCCTGTGCCGCCCAAACATAGCTCCTGAGGCAGCCCCCTTTACATGCATCCAGGTAATGAAGCAATGCTGGGCTGAAGCCCCTGAACGACGTCCTACCTTTGAGGAGGTATTTCATAAGGTCAGTAAATAAAGAAGCTGGTGTAATCCCTTTGTTCTTGGCCAGGAAGTGTTTTGTTGTTTGGTTTTTTGGTTTGGTTTTGTTTTGGTGGGGTTTTTTTTTTGCTTTAACTCAGTTATTAAAGAATGAAGAAGTTGCAGAGCCATAGACGTGTTCAGACTTAGGGGTGATGAAGCAGCCTGGACATGGGTTTGATGTCTTCACATTTGCAGTGTACCTGCACAGATGGCCTCATGAAGATGAAGGATTTGAAAATTATGCACCTTCAGATATTTTTTCTTTTTTTTTTTTAATCTTCTAAAGTGTTTAAATGGTGACTATAAGGAAAATTCGACGAAGACTGTTAAAGATACAATATTTGGCATAGGAGGTCTCTCAATTCCAGATTGGTGGAAGCTTGGAGAATATCCCAGGGAAATATGATTGTACCTGAGGCCTGTTTAAACAGCTTTCCCAGATATTTGTTACTGGCCAGTCTCATGGACAGGTACTGGCAAAATAACTCCCGTTTGTGATCAAGCAATGTACTTCCTGTGTTCTTATAAGGTCATAGAATCATAGACTCATTAAGGTTGGAAAAGACTTTTAAGATCATCAATCGTCAACCCAATCCAAAAAAGCTTTACAAACCCTTTCTGTGGAAAAAAAAAAATCTCAATATCCAATCTAAACTTTCCCTGGCACAACTTTAGGGCATTTCCTCAAACCAGGTAAAGATATATCGATAATTTTTACCTTCTGGTTCTATGAAGCTGTGAATAATTTTGAAGCCAGTGACTCCGCTGTTGAGTCTAAGGTAGCCTCTGAAGCCACAATTATCTGAAAGTTCCAGCAGTTTGACTTCAGGACAGGAGGAGAAAACACAACTCAATGAACAACTGGGAATGGAGGTGGCAGTACACATGCATGTCAGTGTGCAAAGATGGATTTAAGTCCAGTAAAATGTAAAAAGGTTGTTAAGTGTTGCTAACACCCTGAATGTTGTGCCTCTGAATGCAAAGTTTTGCAAGTTACTCTAAAGATTGTTCAGGAGATAAATGGGGTTGCAAACCTGCAGCCCAACAAGACTCTATAACAATGTAGACGTTGACAATTACTATAAGGTTATGTTTCATCTAACTCTCACTGACTGATGCAAATTCACCTTCTAATTCACCTTTTCCTTTATCTTTGAACTCTTGCCATTGAAAAAGCCAGTCTTTAGCCCAGACACTTCAGAAGAAATGCTTGCTTTTTGCTCCTTTCAGAGTGCTACAGTGGTACAAAGAGACAGACAAATAACTCTCCAGTTTGATTTTCCAGTTCAAAACCATCAACAAAGGGAAAAAGACCAATATCATTGACTCAATGCTCAGAATGCTTGAGCAGTACTCAAGCAACCTAGAAGATCTAATCAGCGAGCGGACTGAAGAGCTAGAGGTTGAAAAACAGAAGACAGAAAAACTGCTGTCACAAATGCTTCCACCGTAAGTACTGGTACTGTAGGTGGTAAAAAAAATCCCCAGGAAACCAAACCAAAACCACCCCAAAACAAACCCATAGCTAGTCTGGACAAAACTCTTCCCCAGAAGTGAGCAACCTTGTAGACCTGACCATCAATTTTGACAAGCACCTTCAAATCAAAGTAAGAAACTCTAATCAATGCTGGTTACATTACAGCCATATAGGACTTTCTATTTAGTGGAAGATCTGAACCCAGAAAAACAAGAGTCTGAGCTCTTCAGCACACACTAGAAAAGGGTTTGTTCCCTGCCATCTTTTTTTGTGTTGCTATTTCAGATCAGTGGCAGAAGCCCTCAAGACTGGTGGCACTGTGGAACCGGAGTATTTTGACCAGGTGACCATCTACTTCAATGACATTGTGGGCTTCACATCCATTTCAGCCCTCAGTGAACCCATTGAAGTAGTTGACCTTCTGAATGATCTTTACTCTCTGTTTGATGCCGTTCTTGGAAACCATGATGTTTATAAGGTGAGAAGTACTTTTATTCTGTGTTTCCTTTCCATCTTTTTCAATTTCTATGTTTATTTCTTAATGTAATGGTATTTGCTAGGTGGAGACAATCGGTGATGCCTACATGGTTGCTTCAGGGCTCCCAAAACGGAATGGAAACAAGCACGCAGCTGAAATAGCCAACATGTCCTTGGACATCCTCAGCTCCGTGGGAACATTCAAAATGAGGCACATGCCAGATATTCCTCTCAGGATACGAATCGGGCTGCACACAGGTAGGCAGCAGCACCCACCTGCACCTGAGCATCAGAGAACTCCTTCTCAACCGAATTTCCAACTCTGAATGCTTTCTTCATACCTGGCCCACAAAAAAACACCCTTACAAGACACTTCAGAATCTTCCACATCAACAAGGGAGTTAAAATGGAAAAAAAAAAAAACCCACAGAGGGTTTGTGGAAAAGGTGGATTAGTATAATTTTGAGGAGAGATTTGGTATTCTGTCCCGACCAGGAACTATACCTGGCATGTTAGTCACAAGGGTTTCACTGTATGGATACCTCTTTAATGTGCCATAGGACCTTCAGAGATGGGATATTGAGACACCCAGTGATGTCTTTGCAACTCTGTTCTGAAATGGAAAAGCACAGAAACACTGGCATATAAAGTGAAAGAATAAAATGTTGGAGATATTTATTACAGGTAGGATATATTGGAAGAAAAATGTGATACAGTTCTTAAGAAAAAGTTATGTTATAAAGAAAACATTATCTCTGATCTAGAAGTCATAATGTATTCAATCAACAGAAAATATGCTTGTTTAAAATTAAATGAGGAAGTTATATATATATATTTATATATTTATATATATACAAAATGTAATTAAACTCCAAAGTAAAACAAAAAAACCCCAAAACAGTAGAACTACAGTTATGTAGGTGACAGTATTTTAAACGTAGGAAAATACATCCGCTATTATCATGAATCAGTACTTGTATAACATATATAAACCATCATAATTTTATTCATTTTTTAGTCATCCATTAATACATTTTTCCCAGCTGTTTGTCACCAGATTTCCTGCCTCTTCCTCTAAGGTACCAGGTGTTGCCCACTGTGGCAAGCCAAACAATGACTAAGAATGCCCAGGAGTCTGACCCAATATTATACGGGGTTTTATCCTTCTTCTTATCTGATAATATCCACATTTGTGCAGCTTTAGCATGCAAGCATTTTGCAGATGTCAATATCCTGGTGCCTGTTGTACATGCTGGGAGACATAAGCAGAGTAAAAGATGTATCTCAGTCAGAATATCCCAAGAACAGAGCTGTGGCTTTAGCAGAGTTAAAATCAGTGTTATAAATCCTAGACCTCATAAGATCCTCTTGTGGAATTATCTCTAAAACACATCTCCCTACTGTTTTCTTTGAAGTTTGTGATTCTTAGTTGACCCTTCACAGAAGTGTAAAGCATTAAGGAACAATTGCAGGAGCGCTGTGTGTTTGTACTGTCAGAAATTAGGTGACACTATGGCTGCAGATTGTCTTGCACAGAGTAGGAGTCCCTGGAGCACCAGCAGCATATTTTCAACATGGAAAGAGAGGAATTTGCTGTGCAACATCTGCTGCTGCCCATTGACAGCAGTTCTGCAACGTATCTCCCATGCAATTGGCCAAAAAATACATCCCTAGGTGATGTCTACAGGGGGTAGTAACCTTTTCTTTTGTTTTTATTAACTCTGGATATCTGGAAAGCAGTATTGCTATGAACTGCTGTATTGGGTGTGAGAGGAAGAGAGGGAAAGACTCTGCAGCTCTTGTTTTGCACAGATCTGGCAGCATCATGCTGTCATGGGATCAGCCACAAACATGTTCCAAAGCAAACCAGCTCTCTGAGCCGTGGAGCTGACAGCAGAGTTTGATTAACCCTAGACCCGGTTTCTCCTGAGAAAAGATGCATGAAGAGGGAATGATCAACGTCATGAAAGCCTTGGGGAAGCTCTTGGGGGAGATGAGAACTTGGCTGACACTATCACTGCACTGGAAAGGATGGAGAAAGGGTGTGACCCCCAGTCACGTACTTCAGCTGCTGTCTGGAAACTGGTGCCAAGAAGAGCTCATGATGTCCTCCCAGAAAAAGCAGTAAATGCATTTTGGACATGGGCTGCCCATGTCTTTTCAACCCCAAGGAAAAACTGCACCTCTGGGAGTTTCCGATGGCCCATGCCCATGATCTGCTTGTAGCAATGCATGGGTAAGGCAAAGAGGACAAGATGACTGGTGTTAAGTGTGCATTTTCTCTCCTGCTTTAAACACATCCTGGAATCTTGGCTGTCCTCTCTTGACTTCACTGCAGGTCCAGGATAACCCAGCTGACTCAGCTGTTTTCCCTCTATCCATGCCTGGGCTGGAGCAGGACAGCGAGAGCAGTGGTGAGAAGATAAGCTTTTTCCACGGAGGCTGAAGATGATTTGTGTATCAGTCGGGCTCTCTGGCAGCCAGCCCTGCACTTTGATCTTGACTTTTAAGCTCTGCAGAACTGCTGATGGTCGTTGCAGAGTCTTAGCCAGAGCCTCACATTAACTGACCCTTGCATGTCCTGGCAAAGACACACTTCAAAGCAAACCTATGAACCTGTGTGATTAAACAACTAGGCCATGATGTTCTCATCACAGAGTGTCTGGTTTCCTCTGAAACTTGTAACTGTGGGAGATTTACCACTGGAAGTTTTTCTTAGCCTTCTGTTGAGGCTGTTTGGAAAAGGGGAACACACACGGGAGGTGAAGGCAGTGAGCAAATTAAGCCTTAGATGCTTTCAACACAGAGAATGTGTAATTTTGGGAATGCTTATATGGTAGGGTTGGTTTTGAGCTGAGAATTTTCTGCAATGGGACAGGCTTAAAAGCAGTATCCTAGAAAGATAACAACTCGCCCTAAAAATCTTGCCTCTCCTATGTTGTGAGCTTTGCAGAAATGGTTGGGTGATTGCACTGACTGAGTAGGGAACCTGAATTCAGGCACCCACATGGAGGTGTTTCCAGGACTTTTAGGGAGCCTACACTCATTTTGAGTTCATGTAAATGAGCCCTGTGAAGCTGCTCATATGCAGGAGTGGAAAAGCTCTTACAGCTCAGTTGACCACATTGACCTTCTCTCCACTGACTACAGTAGAAGCTCATCTTCCTTTATTTGTGCTTCTTAAAATGGAATCACAGAATCATAGCATACTCTGAGTTGCAGGGGACCCACAAGGATCACGGAGTCCAACTCTTGGCCCATACGGGGATCAACCCCAGGACCCTGGTGTTATTAGCATCATGCTCTAACCAATGGACCTCAAATCCACCTCAGTGAGGGCTGTTTTTTCAACAGGAACCACCTTTTTCTTTTGTGTCCTTGCAACACCTATTAATGAAGGAGCTTTGGTCCTTAGTGTGATTTTGGACTGCTGCTGTCATCACCACAAAAAGAAGAGAGGCAGTGTTTTGTGGGATGGTGTTTTCTCAGAGAAACCTCTTACTGAAGCATGAATAAGAAGTCTCCAACAACACCTTTTTTTTTTGTGTCTATGTCACATTAGCATGCACACAATAAAGACCAGTTAGGAAACCATAAGGTCTTTGGCCGAGACTATTAACAGTGTCTTAATAGTTGTGTATATGTGTGCCTCTAGATGAAAACCTGAATTAAACTTCCTCTAGTGGATATAGTTCCTCTCCTGAAAAGCTTGAAATGAATTAGAGGGTACAGATAAGGATGGGAATTAACTTGTAAGAGATTCTGAGAAACAGTGTTTTGTCTGAGGTACACTGACAGTTGGAAAGAAACCCCCTTAAATCAGGTTTTCATGATCTCCAGCAGTCTCTGCCTGGTGTGTTTTATCCAGTTTGATCCAGTTTGATCCATGCTGCTTAAGTCCCTGTAATATTTTTTGTGTGAACTATTCTTCCTCTCTCTTTTTTTAAAACCTTTTATCAAGCAATGCTCCATCAGGCAGGAGTTAATATCTGTCTTACCTCTGAGTTTGCATCCTCATTAACTACTTTAAAATCTGGAAAATTTAGGCAGCAACTTCTCAGAGGCCACAGCAAGAGGGATTCTGATGAAGTTCCCCATAGCTTTCAACTGTGGAGTTTCATTTCCTTGAGATAGATCTGAAAAATGTATGAGAGATTAATTTTTTTAAATAAGGCTAAAATCAGCATAAAATTGTATCAGTACTAAACTAAGTAACTGATCACTTCTAAATTAGGTCACAGTTCCTACTATGTATATTATTACTCTTTTAAAACCAACATTTTAACCTATAACTTTTTTATATTATGAAAACCCTAATCTATAGCATCATTTCAGGTACTGTTGAAGATGTACAGTCTTCAGATCTCTTGTAGTCTTGCATTGGAAAAGATTTCCTAGACATCAGTTATACTAAATCTTAACTCAGAAGGACCATGACAGTGAAAAGGCAGGCAAAGCCTGAAAAGACATATCTCATAAATCCATCTGATGGAAAATACAAAAAATCCTGCCTTTTGTCTGCAGGAAACCCCACACTTTATCGCATTGCTTTTTATTTTTGCACTTATTTTTCAGGCCTGATGTTTTCTGTTGTAGGCAATGAAATTTAGCATCTATTCTTTCAGAGTGCAGTCTAAACATTAACTAAGCCAAATACCCCAGATGAAAATTGTCTGTGCTGTTAGGCTTCCACACATTTTATCTCCCAGTCTGTGCATGTGGATCCTGCACACATGCCTCTCCCTGACAACTTGGCAAACATTCTTTGGAAGCTACTTAGGAACTGAATGGATCTTGTATAAATAATGAGAAAGAGGGGAAAAAGCAAGTCTCCACTAGACAGGCCAGCTAACAGTGTCTTCTTTTCCAAGGAGGGGCCAGAGCGCTGCCAGCACCTCTGGACTCACAAGGCTGACTTTTAATCCTGTTTCAGTGTGTCACAGGGCATATCACAGGATCTGAACTTTAGTTTTCTCCCATGGAAAAAGACCTTTTAAAAATGAGATTATGATAATCCTTGAGTTTCCATGAACTATAAACAAATTTCTCCCAGATGATGGTGAACACCACACACAACCTTTTTTCCGACATGAAACACCAGCATGAAATCCAGAGCAATGCTTAACTTTTGACAGCTTGTAGCAAGCACCAAGGCCAATGAGATCTTTAGAAAACCTTCCTCTGTGTTCCCAGTAGGTTTTTTGAGTATCAGAGGAGAAGATGAGATTTGTTTGTCAGTGAAGCCCTAGATTTGTGCAGGACCACCCAGGTGATGCAGCTGGCGTGTGTTTCAGGGCCTTGCGTGGCCGGCGTGGTGGGCCTGACCATGCCACGGTACTGCCTCTTTGGAGACACGGTGAACACGGCGTCAAGGATGGAGTCCACGGGCCTGCGTGAGTATTTGGGACAGTCAAAGAAAGGGGAAAGTCAAATGATAGAATTTAAAGCGGCCTGAAGGAGAGGGCACCAGTCTTGCCGTTGTAGGTCGGGCTTTAGGACCCTGCCTTCCTGCTGCAGTCCTCTGACTCCAATCTTATCAACCAAAATCAACATGAATCTTGCCCTACTTTCCTCCAATATGGTTTGGATCTTGCTTTCAGTCAGTGCTAAGAACCCTTAATTCAGAGCTGTTCTTGCACAGTAAAATAAGGCATTTGCCTTTCATGACTAGTACAAAAGCACATGTGGGCACTGCTTCCATCATGTCCATAGAAAGCCCCACTGAGACTGGAGACAGCAGGAGCACTGCAGGTACAAGAACACTGTTACACATTAATAGAAATGCATATAGATAAACAGGAGAATTGTAGGTTAGTCTCTCTGGAAATGTAGCTCATAGCTGTGTGATCTTCCTCTACCTATTCAAACTGATGTTTTTCTTTCTTATTATTATGGGAAAAAAATTAATCAGCTCATACCCCATCCTTCAAAGGGGAAGGCAATGTGATTGACGAAATTGAAATAAAAGCTCAACAACAACAACAACAAAAAGTATTTTGGGGGGAAATGTTTTAGAAATATTTCCTGGCTTGTTCACACAAGCAGAGCAATAACAAATTTCAGTGAGTTCCAGCAGTGGCTGTAAAACAGTCTGGAGAAGATGGGAATTCAATAAAGTTCTCCACCTTTGCCCTTTTTGTTCACAGACTAAATGGCAGCTCTGGGTGGAGTAAATTACTGAAAATCCAGACATATCTACATGCATAGCCACATATTCTTTATGTTCCTTTGCAAACTTCATCCCTCTGCTCTTCATCCCAGCTTTCAAATTATATTGGGTGTCTGAAGCAGGACAGTTGGCTATTTTTCATTTCTTTCTCATTCCCTAGTTATACTGTGGCAATACATAAAACAGCAATCTAGCTGACAATGTTACTGGAAAACCACTTACCATCTTTACGAAGAGATGGACTTCTACACTGAGTGTGTTTGGTATCCCTCTCCAGGAAGCCCCCAGAGTAGATCTCCTCTCCCCCTGTTCTCCTTACAGCCCTGCCTGGAAGAATCCATCAGTCAGCATTAAACTCTACACAGAGGATCACTGCACAGCTACACCAGCCACCCACCTGAATTGGAGCACTCCTGCCTTGGAGCACTTTTCCTTGTCAGGATGAAGCAGTGGGGAACTCGCAGCATGTGTGCAGTACAATGATCCAGCTGCTTTGCTTTCTGTTCCCAGCTTACAGAATTCATGTCAGCCAAAGCACAGTGGATACACTTCGGAATCTGAATGAAGGCTATGAAATCATACCCAGGGGAAAAACAGAACTGAGGGTAAGAAGGTCAGGGCTGTGTGAATCACTTCACAGCGGAGTCATCTTGCTTAAGGAATTGTCATATTAAGATCTTTTTTGGCCTTCATGCACCAATCTTCAGCTGGATCCTTCCAAAATTGTCCATTTCATTTGTTTCAATACATTAGGTGGTTATTGAAGGACTGTGGGATCAAGCAATCAGCTGTATGTGCTGGATATAAGTATTTATATAGTAGTCGTATTTAGTCCACCCTTGACAGAAGCTGCTACTTTTCAGTGTCCAAACAAGACAGTCCTAAATAATTCAAACATCATTTCTACCCTTTCACAGTCAATAGATGGAAGTAGGAGCTTTGCTTGCCTTAAGTATCTAGAATAAAATGTCTGAATATGGCCTCAAGTCCCTCAACAATCTTGCATGACAAGTGGAATCATTCAAGTTCAGATGTCTGCAAGTGGAGATCTGGGGCAAATATTCCAGGTTTAGTCAATGGAATGAAACCTTTACATAGTTTTTGGAGATAAATTGGCCCTTTAGGAAATTACTGACCTGAAGTACTTTCAGGGTCTGGTTTATGTGAAGATGAATGTCATTTTTCCTCCCCTTCTTCAGTCAAGGGTGATTGACTCTTATATAGGTGCCTACAGTTCATCAGATGCATCACACTTTAAAAGCTAAATCATCGATGGTGGGAGAAGAAGTTATTATGCTGATACTCAGCTTAGAATGAGTTGTAAAATCTCTCAATTAATAATGCTAGTGCTGCCAAATAAGATGATTAGTGATCCTGTAGTTTCCAATTTCTGTTCAGCTGTGTAGTTTCAATGACCCAGATCAATGAGGGTAATTTGTAAATGACAGTTGGAACAAGGATAATGAATATCCTTCTTCAGGAAAATGAAACTCAAATAATCCTTAAGCTGTTCTGAAGGACAGCCTAAGACTCCCAGGCATGGTCTGCCTCTGGATATGTATGAAGCCAGAGAAACCTAGTGAGGAAAATTACATATCAAGCAGAGGCCAGTCAGAAAGCTGCTTTTTATTTGTATTTTTGTTTTTATTTTAGGGTAAAGGAGTAGAAGAAACATATTGGCTGGTTGGGAAAAAAGGCTTCCAGAAGCCCTTACCTAAACCTCCTGAAATAAAGCCAGGGTAAGTGTTACTTCATCACTGCCCAAGACATTAACTAAAAGATCTCTTTTGGAGCTCACGTGCTGAACATCTGTCTGTCCATGTTATCTGTTTGCAAAGTCTGTATCATGCTCCTTACGTGACTTACATGTTCAGGCATAGTACTGAGACTCAGAAGGATGTGGTTCCTTCAGCACCTCTCCTTATTTACAGTTCCCAAGAAGTGACGTGGAAACTCCCTGCTTCTCCCCCATACTCCCTTGGAGACGGAACACCAGGGAGCTCCTCCCTGAATCTCCTTCCTGCTCTGTGTGCATATAGGAGACACACAGGTAGGGACAATTTCAGCTCTCTGGTGTCACCAGTGTATGGGAGACACACAAGATTTTTCTTCCCTTCCATCAAATTCCTGCTGAAAACATCAACCTCATTCAACGTATAAACAACACATTTCTTCCCTTTCATTCTAACAGAAGAATAAGAAAGCTTTGTGCTACAAATCCATGTCACTATTATGTAATTGAAGACTTAATGATGTTGCCTCCATACAGATGGTGATGAGCAAAGATTGAGCACTCGAAATTCATTAAGTCGTTTTCTAGCTTTGCAATGCCTGACTTTGCAAACAGAGTACTCCCTGTTCAGCTGTCACCTGCCGTATGCCTGGAAAGGATGTTGTGGTCAGGACATAAAAACCAGGAGTCGGAATTGTTTGACAAGAACAGCGTGGTCACCCACATTAAAAGCAGTCAGCCTTGACTCCCTTTATAGACAATAAAGAGAAATACTTGCTAAGGGGGCTGATTCAATTGGCCCTTGAAAGATGCCTGTTTTGTTGAGGTCCTAAAGTAACTACCATAGAGATCGATGTCTGACAGCAAACAAGGTCTGGTTTAATGTAGCTCTGACTTCTCCTGATCAATATTGTTCTACCTATGGCCTCATTCTCTCTTAGTAAATAAAAAAAATTCCCCATTTCCCCACATACTCAGGATTACGGCATCCTTGAGCACCCATGTGTAACCTCTGAAGAGTCCACTCATAACACTGCAGAGACAGAAGTGATCTACTCCTGTCCTAAGGCCCAGATCTTCACTGTTCTTTTGCAGTATCTCTGTCCCCACAGGTCATGCAGTGGTTGAGTGATTTTGACAGTCATCAGAGGAAAAAAGTAAAGTTACACAAAGCCATATTGTCCTAGTGAGGGGGCAAAATGAAACTTATACCCTATAGAAATCAAATGTCAAGTTACAGAAAGAAGTAACTGGATGTTGAAGCAAAGCAAATATTTGGAGAACTGCCTCACGCATAGGCTGTGCTGATACCAGATTGGTATTAGACACTATGTCCTGTTTTCCAGCCTTATCTTGATGATTCGTGTTTTGGCACAAAATCAAGAGGCTGAAAATTGTTTCTCTCTAGTTGGCCAATATGGTAGTTTCAGGTCACTGCCTCGTATAATTCCATAGGGATTTCCTCATTTGTAGGCTTTTGAGCTGAAAAAGGAAACACTGAATAAATTCCTCTTCTACTCATTTTTTTCAATCTGTCCTGAGGCAACTTGTCTTCTCTTGGGTATTTCCTTACCATGAGGTCTATGAGCACTCGTGTTTATCTCATGGTTTGAATTGTGGCTTGGGCAGCCTAAGCATTTACAGCTGGGCAGTTGTGGTGGCCATGCTGAGAGGTGTTTCCTACTAAGTCTAGGTTAGTACATCATGCTTGGTTTTATGTCCATGCTATGGAATTGCAAACCTGTGGGCCATGGATTTAAGGACCAGATCCTACGGATGAAAGTTTCTGAAGTTCCTATTTAAAGGATAAATCCTTCTTTCTGGGTCGGGTCAAGTATCAGTTTTACCTGTTTTTTGTGGGAGCTTTGGGTTGACTTTGCATGACACAGAACAGTGCAGGACAGTTCTATGGCCTCTATAGACCTTCCCTTGCTTCGAGGCAGATTTCTACACATACACCTGGTACTGCCACAGGAAATAATGGCAGATTGGACCTGGAGAAGGTGTAACAAAATTAAGAGATAGCAAAACCAAGCATGCCAAGCATTCAAGCAGCAGACCACCCATAGGATATACATTCTTTTGAGATTTCAGTCAGATAGGTTTAAAGGAAGTTTCTTTGAGGGTACATCAGGTGACTATCTGGGGGACTGAATTATCAGACAAGGAAAAAGCACAAAGTTGTGAGTATATACACATGGGATATTTGAAGTTGGCATCCTGTGATGCTTTAGGACAGGCAGTGTCTTTTCAACTCCAGTCAAGCACTCATCGTGTCCAAAAAAAGCAGAAAATATATGAGGTTATAAAAAACTAGCAGACACAAGTCTGACCCGGACAAAATCTCAGATGCTTTTTGGAAAGCACTGAAAAAATATCTAACACTAGGCAAAATTCAATGGCTAATAAAATGCAGAAAGGAAAAAAATCCAACCAAACAAAACCAAACAAATAAAACCCCCAAACCAGAACAAAACCAAGAGCCGGGATGGTTTTCATTTGCCATTCCAAGGAGATGAGTGACATTCTTGATCTTCTGAATTTCCAACTTTTACCATCCTGGTTCAGAAATTCTTTTCTGAGGTACTGAATACAGTGTTTGAAAGCATCAGAAATCCTCTATCCCAGCAGGTAGTTTTATTCAGAAAGTTTCCCTTTAAAATATTTATGGAAAGTTAACTGGAGGAAAAAATTAATACAATTCAGCAAAGATACATATTGTCAATCCTCTTAAAGGCTTTTAACCATTTAACCATTAACCCAATGCCCAGGTGAAGAGCATATGAGAGTTTTTGATTTTTGATATAAACCCAGATCTCTTATCTTGTATGAATTCATGCAGTAAGTCTTAACTCCAGAAGGGTTTATAAGTCTTCTAGCCCACTACCACTCATTGTGATAAGTGCAACCTGATGTGTGACATCACTTAAAACTGAAGATGCAGCCAGGAATAGGTGAGAGTTTTGGGGCTTTCTCATCCTCATGTGCATGAGGATCAGCCCTGGAGGAAGGACTGAGGTCCTTGTCTGAAGATAAATGGGTGAGAAACGGTGAAGGACGCTCAAAGAATCCATCTCTCAACCCCAACTGAGAAACACCTTTTTATGAACCAGAGAAAAGACACTCGTTAGGACAAAATGGTTTTTTCTTCTACCCAGTACAAAGTTGTCTCTGCTTTGTCTGTGTTGGAGCACCCTGGTAGGATGGATCCACAGAGAGTCTCTAGTGTTGGTGTTGCTGCTGATGTGTCTTTCTGAGGAGAAAAGTGAAAGCATTTCCACTTGGGCTCATATTTGACATCTGTTAAATGCACTTTTAAATCAAAAATAAAAGAGCTTGTGGAACCAAACAGTAGTGAAAAACTCTTGTTGTCCTCCCATAGCTGGAATTATATAACAGCATAAAAATATTTCCTAAATAGATTTTATGTGACATTTAACAAGAGCTGTTCAGGGAAATCAAAGCATCCTCTGTCTCATAGGCTTGATCATGAAATATCAGGACAGATGTGTTTTTCTTCACACTCAATCCCTTATTTTCAAATTATTTCTGACCACCTAACACAACAGCAAAATGAAGACAAAGAACTATTCTGATCATGGCTGTGGCATAATGACAGTGAGAAAGAAGACTTTTTCTCTGAAATCTGTTGGAGGATGAGAAAGGGGATGCAAGTTGATGACTCATCTCCCCTTCAAAGAGACTGTTTGACTTGTGATGTGATTGCAAGCTATTTAAATAAGGTCTTCCTGAGCAAGCTGAAGTTTCTGGGAGAATTGACTGGAATATTATAGAGTTTGTGGTAATAGGAAGAAACAGTTGCAGTGTTCAGAAAGGAAGCAAAATCAGAAGAACTTCACAGATTTGCTCCTGCTGGTTTTGCAAACAAGGTGATGGGAAGAGAGAACCTTGGAAAAATAACAGCTGTCTCCAAAAAGAGGGGTTTTGCCCAAGGCTGGGATGGATAATGCAGAACCAGACCACTCCAGTTGCTCAGACATTTGTCAATTCAGGAGATGTGCAGGTTCTGTTTACATTGGATCTTTCTATTTGCTGTTGTGCAGTAAATGAAAGTCAAGTCACTGCCAAACTGTTATTTGATACTTGTGTAAGCAGTGTCTGCAGGTGGACCTCAGGCAGTCTAATACTGTGCTTGATCACCAAATACCCTGGTCAGGCCTTCACCTTCTCTGGGTCACAACCTGCTGCACTGCTGTGCAGATGCAGGCAGTAATCTCCTCCACTCCCCTGCAGGTGAAGTCCTGCTGGGTGGACTCAAAAACCAAACTCTTGACACTCATCCATGTGTGAATTTTGTTACTGCTTCCATAAAGGGTCTGGACACAAAGAATCCTTTTCTCCCTCCAACAGGCAGGATTTAGTCTTACTAAAAGCTATTAACCTTGATCTGATCTGGCCACCTTGTGTATCTTTTAAGAGTCAGTGCAGAGTAACAGATATTTCTTGGTGTTGATCTTCTTCTGCTTTGGGATAAACTCCTGCTGTGGTCCAGCAATACCAGCTTCCCTCCACCAGCTCAGAATACAACCCAAGGTGTTTGGCTGAGATGGAGACATCTCTTCTGCAGATAAAAAAATACTAGGGAGTTAAATCTCACCTGAGTTGTAGATTCCCAGAAGAAGTCATTCCTCACTGAACCCATCAGGATTATGTCCTCCTGGCTTCCCTGTCATTGGGACACAGTCCTAAAGGCACCATCACTCATGAAGAAGTTTATAAACAGGAATCAGTGTTTCTAAAAAGAAAAAATATGTTCCCAGAGCTGAGGATTTAGATAAGGCATGGGAGGACAACTTGTCTAGGCATTTCCATTTGTAGAGCAGAACTGGCCAAGGACCTGAAACTTGACCCTAATCTCCCTCAGGAAAGGCTGTTAAATTTGTGTTCAGCATTCAGAGACAAATGGCTTTCTCTAGGGATTCTTAAATAAGATTTCTACCAAGAAATGTGCCCACAGATTAGCTTCTGAAAGCAGCATCCCTGGAAGACCAAAATACACTGAAGCATGAACTGAACTCACCAAATGCAAGGTCTTCACTGCTGTTTTGTTCTATTCCTCCCTTTAATGAATGGGGGGAAGGATCAGTAGAATAACGGAATCATTCTCCCAGGATTCATCTTATTTAATAGATTCTGGAAACAGCCTTGATAAAGGTATAGTTTGTACTCCTCAACCAACAAAGTCATTCATCTTGCCTTGGCAGAAGTGTTTAAGAGTGCCAGGAGCCCTCTGAACACTTAAAATTTAATTAGCTGACCTCATCCTTTGCAGTAAGTTGAGTGGTACAAGAGGGGAATTAATAAAGCCAGAACCAGAACCCATATTTGTTTTCCTTTCTCTCACCAGAAGACACTTACCTTTCCCTCAGTCTCCATTACAGTCTCTTCTTTATTTCAGATGAAACTGAACTGGTTCTTTCTCTAATGGCCTACCTGTTCACTGCAGGTATAGAGCTCATGGGTTACTCCCGGAAGAAATTGCAGAGTTCAAAAGGAGGAAAGCTGAAAAACTTGGCAAAAGGGCCTAGATCTGAGGTAGTAGTTGAAAGACAGTTCCCATGTAGCTCTGCTGTTTAGTGTCTGCTTATGTGTTATTTGTCTGCACTTTACTGGTTTTAGTGTCTTTTTTCCCTTTCCTTCTATTTTTCTCCTTTTTTAATTTTTTTAAAATAATATGTGCTATTATTCTAACATGTCTCATTCAAGAGGTGCTTGGAACAGCAGCAAAGCTCTAGCCTCGTTGGGTGATTTCCTAGTGAATTTATAACCTAGTATCCTATTAATTCCTGAAAGACATGGAGTATTACTATGTTTATCTGCAGTGTATTATCAATCCACTCCATGTTGATGTTCACAGTGTCAGGAAGAGCCCAGTACATGGTAAACACAGAGATAAAACTGGAGTTCAAGCCTGGAAAAATCTGAATTGCCTACTGTTGTTTTTGTGCAATGTACATCACCTGCCCAGTGTAACTCCATGACAGAAACAGAATGCAGCTTTGATATTTATCATTATGGTACTGATGGGTACAAGAGATAATGGATTTACAGTTTGGGTGGAATTTGGAAGTCACATGGAATATCACAGCATGACCTGATTAAGTAGGTGTTATCAGAGCAAGGCTGGCATAGAAGCATGCACAACCAGACTCGCACAGGTGTGATGTCCCCTGAAAATGATGTATGAGCAGGGATTTTTAATAATATCTCTAAAAACAGAGGTAATGCCTCTGCTCAGCTCCTCTGGACTTAATGTGTATTTCATTTCCACTTCCCTAAAAAAAGAGGGGTGGATGAAAGCTCAGAGTGTCTAGATACAGGCTGGTTACAAACCCCTAAGACAAGCCATATCAGGCTGATAGATTGCTATGAAGACTAAAGCTCCATCCAATTTTCTTGCAACGATAAAACTCAGCAGGCAACTGTTGGCTGTGTTCCTTTTTCCCAAACATATCTTTTAAAGATTCAGGGTGTGTTACAGCTGGTTTATCCCTCTTAACTGACATTTAAATTTTTGTCTGAAGTTCTCCATATCCAGGACCTAAGGGCAGAAAATCCTCATTAAAAAAAATAAAATAAACAAAATTATTTGAATATTGGACACAGTCTGAAGAGACCTGCATCAGCACGACCATATGTGAACACCCGCTGCTAAATACAAGCTCCGAGGCACAGAAAACCACCCTGCTGATTTACACCTAAGAGTACCAGCTAATCCTCAAAGGCCAGAGACAAAGAGGATCTCACACTTAGGTTAGCCCTGCTTGAAAAAAGCTGCACATATACTGATACTTAAGTATTTAGTACATCTATCAGACACAGACTTCCTCACTGAAGCAGGCTGATCAGCAGTATGTTATGGAGAACAGAGGGTCCTCATTAGCCAGCTTGGCTTAATCCATTGGAAATAGTGAAAAAAAAATCAATAAGACATTCATACTCAGTTCTTTTCAAGGGTCCTAGTTCAGTCCTTCTCGTGTGCAGGAAGCTTTCAATGGAGGCAATTAAGTCCTCAACAGCCACTTATTCCCACATGCCTGCTTGGTGGTTTAGTGATGCTTCCAGCTAATCTGTCTTAGATACTTCTGATGAAAGGGACTATGCTGCCACTAACCTGGTTTTTCCTAGATGGCAATAAAGGAATATTTTACAACGATCTCAGATTTGGTGATCTATAGTCCACTCACCCAATTTATGGTCCGATTAATCTGGAACGCAAAAATGCTAACAGTCCCACAGGGTTCTTGCTGCAGTACAATAGGGATCCCCATCTTGGAGTGATGATATATTTTGGAGTATTCATCTGGCCTGGAGTCTAGAGGAAGGTCAAGACTCTGCTTCTCCTGCTCAGGAGTCAATCCTTCAACCTTGAAAGAGTGTCTGTGGACTCTGCTGTCCTTGGTGCATTCTAGATTTGAAAGACAAGTGATGGCTCTGGCTGGATCTTGATAAAAACACTCAGCAAAGCATGAGGAACACCAGAGTGCACCTCCTGTTACTTGAAGATAAACCTCTGGGCTATATCATTAGTGATCCTTATCTTTTGTCCTGTGGTAGGATCTGTGACCTTAACATGGACCTTCTAACCCACTCATGCAAGTGGGATTCAGCCCAGAGCACCATGGCTGGCACAGACACTTGTGTAAGGCTGGCAGATGAAACAAAAGCTGAAGACAATGTGGGATAAACCAAGGGATCAAATGCTGTTGGACAATATCCTTAGGCAGATGAATCCCATCCATAGCATCTTACAATACTTCTGAAAAGGAGAAAGGGATTTCTCTCTTTAACTTCAAAACAAAACAGAGAACTGTGTCACAGAGAAGTCAGTGACTCCCTAGGATCCATGGATAGGTCTCAGTTTGTAGATGAGACTTAGACCCCATGCAAGTCAGTCAGAATTCATTGTGGAGTTCTCACGGGTGAGATTTCACCCCAGTGTGATTTGTAGTGGCTGTATTCTGGAGGCATCCATTGAATGTGAATCTTAGTACAATCTGTACTGCTCTCTGATGATTTTAGATGTGTAAGCATACAGGTGGTGTATCCTGCAGGGACAAAAGCACCAGCCAGGGATTACTCAAAAGATTACCCAAAAGTTCCCAGGTTCAATTTTTCAAGTTAATTTCTCTGCCTAGCAAGGTACACCTGACTAGCAGATAAGACCACATAATCGTAGGATAGCTTGGGTTGGAAGGGACCTTTCAAGGTCATTTAGTCCACTCCCCCTTGCAATGACCATCCCCATCATAAAAAATTTCTTCCTTATACCTGGTCCAAATCTATCCTGTTTTAGTTTAAAAAAATTACCCTTTTTATTATTTCTACAGGGTACCTGCTTCACGTAGTCAGTTTATAACATGTATTTCTATTCTAAAGTAATTGCATGTTCATTGCATGCGATGGTGTGTGCAGTTTAAACCATACATTTATGTATATATACAACTATTCATTAACTATTTCTTTCTAATCTCTATATATTAGCAATGGTGTTATTAGTAGGGATTAGCATTTAGCTCTTTTTGGTTTGCAACAGTTGGAATGATATCTTCTTCTATTATACACAGTAAATCTTATTCTATATGATGCTTTATCCATGACAAGGCAGTTGTAGATTTGAGACCTTCCTAAAGCCCTGCCATTTGCTGAGCTTCTGGCCTCTTATTGTCTCTGAGAGCCCCATTATGTTTTAATGAATTTGCACCCACCAACAGATGGTGGCTCAGAACCTGGTCTTGAGTAGCACTTGAAGTATTGCAGCAAAAGATCCACTTCAGCTCCACCATTTAACATTTCTGCTTTGGCTGACACAAACTGATGCTAAATGAAAAGTCATGCCTTGGTGAGCAGAGTTGTTAACTCCTCTTTTCTTTGTTTTGCAGCCACAACTGGCCAGATGTACTGACCAGGAAACTGAAATTTGTCCTAAGGGACACAAAGACAACACCAAGAAAAGCAAACTTTAAAGAGCTGGGAACCATGAAGGGGGCTGGAATAAGTTTTGGAGAGGATGAAATCTGACAAGAACACAGCAAAGAACTAGTAAGATCAGGAGGGACACCTTGAAGCCAATTCAACAGAGCTCACACTTCTCCATTTGGTTCCCAGCCAGCCCAAAGCAGTATGAAATGAAACCTCTTAGCTCTTGAAAGGTGAATGTGAGCAGGCAGATGAATCCTGACCATCATCTCTTGTGAAACTGGGCACTAGCTTAGATCTGTATAGGTGTGTGTTTTTGGGAGGGGTGCACTGGGGAGGAAAGTGAGGGTGATAATGATGGCAGCTCCTGCTCTTCATGAGCAATGTCACAAGGATGAACTCTCAGAATATTTTAGCTAGGTCTGCATTGCAGCACTAACAAGTCCAGCTGCCCTTGGACCTGGATTCAAAAAATAATGCCAAATGCTAAAAGGTTCAACTGTTTTATGTGAAGTAGTTGTTTTCCTGTTGTTATTGTGGGGAGGTCTGGTTTCATGAAAATGAATGCAATTGAGAAGAAAATGTTTTGGACAACAACAAAGAATATTTTTACTCCCCCACAGAAATTTTGAATCAAAATGTTCTGTTCCTCTATGTCAACTTAAGCTGAAATATTTTCTTTCAAATTGACATTTCAGCTGCAAATGCCAATTTAATGCTATTTTCAAAATGAAATAACAGTTTTGAATTGAAACAGTTTGGTATGAATCAATATTTGTTTCAAATGCCAAAATGAGATTCTGCTCAAAATGTCAAAATATGTCATATTCGCAAATCCAGATCAAAATTGCAAGAACTTATTTTTTCTTTATACACACACATATACAGGATATATAAAAGATTTTATGCTTTTCATCCCAAAGCAGGATGAAAATGGAATGCCAAGATATTGCAAAACTGAAATTCAGTTCCATTAGCTGAGTAGTACTAATATAATATGAACTTTTTTCCTGAAAAATTGAGGCTGATGAAATGAAGAGAACATAATAAAAGCAATGCAATGCCTAAAACCCTTAACTTTTTTTCCCTTCCAATCTCCAAGTGGTCTATTAGGCATTTGTCTATAAAGTAAGCCTCCCTATGGTTAAAAAGTTTTCAGTAAAGTGTCAAAATTTGGTCTCTAGGTACTTCCACCAGAGCACATTTCTTCAAAGTAAAATAATCTTGGTGTTGGGCCCTTCTTCTTCCAAGTTTTTTACTCCTATTCAATATATGACTCCTAACTGCCTTCTAGAAATTCTTGTTCTCTCTTCTGCAAGGCTGAAGAGAAGAGTGGGTATGGTGATTTAATCAATATTACCACCAGAAGGTGTTAACTGAGAACACTGAGACCTTTCTCAAGCTCAATTTGAACTCTTCTCATCAGACCAATCAAAGCAGATTTTTACCATTCAGATAATGAATAAGAATCCACAAACCCTTGGCAAACTTTCATTAGACATTGAAAATATCTTTATGAAACAAGGTGAGTCTGACTTCCCAGAGTTAAGGAACACAGTATTTTCACAACAAATTCGCTGTATCAAGTATAAAACATGCACCATCAAAGCAAGATCTGTTTGAAGTATAAATGTCTAAAAAGCAAAAACAGAAGGGAAATTCATTAATGCTCTTTAATATGACTTTTTACTCTGTGGCACCTGGTTTTGTGAAAGAAGATTTTGCTTTTTTAGTGGTGAGTTAATATTCCATGTGGGAGAAGTTAGCCCTTGAAGGACATCTGGCAAAAGGCTCATACAACACTCAACCTGTCAAACAGGGATTAGGAAAGGCTTCACTTCCTGCCCTGAGCTCACCTTCGCTTTGAAAATTCATTAAGAAAAAAGTCCTGTGGAAGAGACCTGGGGCAGGTAATTCTGACACAATAGATCTCAAAGTACATTTCCAGAGAGGAATGTTATCCGGATTGGTCTGTGCAAACATGGGTTTAAAATCAAACAAATTCCACATAATTAATGTATTTTCCATTATTTTCCCACATTAAAAAACCATCTATAATTGCTATCCTGTTACATAGCAGAGTGGGTTATATCAACCTGAATTTTCCATGAAAATGGTTGAAACAAGTTTTCAACCCACACTTTTGCATGGAGTTTTGAATTCTTTTTTCAGCCTGTAGTCTTCTAAAATAAACAACATTCTTTGAATTCCTTTAAAAAATTAAGATAGTAAATCTGTGGGAAAGGGTAGCAGAGAAGCAAAGTTCTAGTCACTGACGACTTTAGTAATCCCAGGATAATTCTTTATTCTCTTTGAAGCCAGTGGTAATTTTTCCTCTTAGTTTCAACAGGAAGAGGCCAAGGACTCCTCTCTGAGTGTGATTCCCTCTGCCCTTAGAAATATATAAAACATTTTTTTATTATTATTACTTTGCTCATAAAACTAGTGGTAGGATGTTGCAATGAGGAAGATGCGGGCTGGAAGCAGCAAATGGAAATTTTTGTAACTCCACATCAGACTTCTTGGGTGATTGTGGACAAGGCACTTGGTGGATTCTTGGATAAGGAAGCACACATTGTAGTAACCATTATAAAAAGAACCTACCACATGATTGCTAGACATTTTACCAATAATGTTATAGAGTGAATTTTAATGTAATCATGCAAACCCACTGAGAGCTGGATGTAGAAGATGTATTTACATACAATAAACAATATCTGAATATAGTTTGTATTTCATACAGTATTTTTAGCAGTCAATTTATAGCACATGACAATAAAGATCCTTGAAGACGTATTCCTCTACCCGAAAATCTCATTCTAGTTTGTATATTAACCTTCAGCTGACTTAGCTTACTTTTCATCTCCCTGTGAAGATAAGGCACCTATGGAGACCCCCTTTCACTTATTCAATGGATTATACAGTAACTTAAAAGCAGGTTTCAAGATACATGAGCTAGTGGCAGGACAGTCAGGCAGAGAATGTGTGAGATGCAAAAGAATCCAAGGAAGATATGGTCAGCCACAGAATGTATGAATGCCCAACCAGCTGCAATGGCTCAAGTCTGGGAAAATTTCCCATGACAGGGCATGTTAATGTGAGGAGGGGTCAATACCACTCCCCACAGCACATTTCTCATTAAAATAATGTGAAGATGCTCCTCTGGGGCTTGAAAATACAGCCATGTGAATGCAGGAGTAGAGCTGAGGGTAAGCAATGCTAGGATAATTTTATGAATCTGTGATTCCATCCTCACACCAGCAATGAATCTGTCAAATATATGCATGAGAGACATCACATCCACTGGGTCCTTTAAATCCAATGGAGGCGGTCTGGTAAAGACCTGTGCACAGGCAGATTCTTACCCACCTTTACCTACCCATTCACACACAGTGGTCATCAGACAGATGCATCACTGGTGCAGGTGGGCTAAGGATTACCTGCTGCTGTAGGCACACATCCTTTCATTCCCCTTCAGCCATGCCTGAAAGACCTAGTGTGGCACTCATCACCAGCCTCACCTGTGTTAAAAATAACGGCTTGCATCATATCATGGAAATATATCACAGAATCATTTAAGTTGGAAAAGACCTCTAAGGTCATCAAATCCACCCATAACCCAACACTGCCAAATTCACCACTGAACCATGTCCCCAGGAGCCATATCTGCATGTCTTTTAAACACCTCCAGGGATGGTGACTCCACCTCTTCCCTGCTCCAATGCTTGACAACCCATTCAATGAAGCAATATTTCCTAATATCCTATCTGAACCTCTCCTGTTGCAACTTGAGGCCATTTCCTCTTGTCTACTGCTTTCTAACTGGGAGAAAAGTCTGACCCCAAGCCAGATACAACCTCCTCTGAAAGAGTTGTAAGGAGTGATCAGAATAAAAGAATACGTGGGAGAAGGCAGAGAAACTACAGCTCACCACCACAAACGGAAGTTGTGTGAAATGGTGGTGTTAGAGAAAGCTCTTATGGGTAAAACCCAGCCTGATGAAGAGCTATAGGATTGCAAGGTCAGCTGTAGGATACCGGGAGTTTTATGTACAGGGAGGTTAGGTTAGCACACGGAGTTGAAACAGACCTCACAAAATGCAGAGAGCCATTGCACTAAGGATTGTTTCCAGACCCTGGATGATTGTAATCCGCTCCTGCAGCTGCAGTGTGAGCAGCAACACAAAGTGCTCCTAGGTTAGTGACTACTAAGACAAGTGAGCAAGGGGAGCTTTTCTGTATTCATCCCACATCGGGGTACTCCTCCAGCCTTCCTAAAATGACCACAGGAGAGAGTTCTCTGAAGCAATTGAAACAGAATCCATGTTGTGTGCAGTGCAAAAAGCACATAATGCTTTTCCTCTGATGCTCATTACTGTACAGCTGTTGGTATTAACTTTCATTCACCAGCTTTTTCCTCATTCACTAGAATTTCTCACAATCCTTCCCAAGCCTGACTCCACAATATTTGCAGATGTCAGCATCCCATGGTTCTCCTTCCTTCCCTGAGCATCCCTAAATTCTGCTGAACAGCACAGGATCCAGTGGAGGGACTGAGAGGACCACCCACAAAAGTTGTCACATGATGCATCCTGATGATGCAATTCTCTGCTTTGCTTCCTGACTCCACGCCTGCCCTGACCCATGACATTTCCCCTTCACTTGTTATTACTTGGTGCAAAATGTCATCCTTTCCTGCACAGGACCTGTTTAGTCAAGAAAATTTTATCAGATTGGTCTTTTATTGACTGTTTTCACTGATACATTACAATGCTTTTATTCAAATGAATTAACCCTCATTTTGCCATTTTCTGTTCTCAACTTGGGGTCATCCAGGAGCTGGACTTGATAGCACAGACTTCAGACACAGTTAAAAAAACAACAAATGATGAAAGTAAATACACTCATTTTCACTAATCTAGGTGTCTGAAACATGTTCATTAACAGATACAGAGAAGCTCAGGAAAAATTGATCCAGAGCCAAGGACCAGTGCTGAAATATGTTATATCCACACTGGCTGAAAGCCCAGATGAAAACTGCAAAACCATGCAAGTAATCCCAGTTCGTCTTGAACAGAAGGCATTTATTAAGTGCTGGAGCCTTTTTATTTTCTATTGTTGTTAAAATTTGTCAAATTGAAAACATTCTGCAGTTTTCAAGTGGAAAGTGGCCTGATTTTCAGAGTTTGTTTGCCAGACACCTCAGCTGCCCATCTGCCAGGCTATTGCAGTCACTGATTCCAAAGCAACCCTGGAGGCAGACGTCTCAGCTCCAAACTCTACATACAATTTCTGTCTTTATTTTCTTTTTTTTTCACTCAAAAGCTGGGACTGAAATAGCATTTCAAGATACTGAAATCCTGCAGGAAACCAACTGACCTTTCTCCACACTAGTCAGAAAAACGTGGGCAGGAAGAGTAGGCAGCAAAAAGACTCTGCAGGAATAAATATCCGGTCTCGAGGTCTTTTCTCACCAGAAGAAATGCACTGTCCAAACATCACGCAATAATATCTGATGGCAGATGTGCTGCAATTAACTGCTTTAATGCATTTTGTGTCTTAGGGCTGTTTGCAATAAAAAAGCATGACAGGGGCACAGCATTCCTTTCCATTCCTTGTTTTGAGCTGTCTGTGATATCTTGGCACTGTGTCCCAAGAACAAAGTGTGGAAATAAAGCTTTTGTTTAACCTACTTGTGTGGGCTCCCTGAGGAGGTGACTGCCTGCCCAGCCAAATCTGTAACTCTTGGCTCCCCAAATACCATCAGCAAACAGAAAGCACTGGAGGGAAAAAACTGCGGGTTGTTATCCAAATAAAGCGCCAGAGTTTATTCATGAATTCTAAGTGGATTCAAAGTTTATTCAAAGTTTATTCATTTATTCATGTCAGCAAGGTATCTCTGCCTGCCTGTACCTGTCAGGACTGCAACACAGTCAGACAAAAGGCAAACACAACCTGATACTCATGGTGGGTCCAAGACTTCAGTCCAGTCAGCAGGGTGACCCAGGGAGCTCCATTTCTCAAGCTATGGACGGATCAGCCTGAAATCCTTCTCTTCTCTATCCCTGTACTTTTGTCCTTGTGTTTCATACTGGGATGGAGACAGACTGTCCAACATTGGTGTGTGGAGAGGAACCAGCCAGCAGAAGGTGGGCAGGTGGAAAGGAACTGAGTGAAGAATCTCCCCAGATGAGGAGTCCTCCAGCTTGGATGAGACAATAGTTTTTATATCCTGTGACATCTTCACCAAATCATTCCCCATATCTGGAATAATGGGAAGCTTAAGCATTGTGAAGAACCAGCTTTGCATTGTCTGTCTAGATTTCAGTAAAGCATTTGGCACTGTTTCCCAGAGCATTCCCCTGGTGAAACTGCTTAGGGCTTGGACAGATGTACTCGTCTCTGTGTGGAAAACTGGCTGGATGACCAAGCCCAGAGTGTGGTGAATGGAGTTAAATCCAGTTGGCCACAGGTGGTGTTTCCCAAGGCTTGGTATTGTGGCCAATCCTGCCACGTCTATATATGTCTACATATGTAGATATGCCATATCTACATCAATGTTCTGGACAAGGGGATGGAGGGCACCCTCAGCAAATTCACAGAGGACACCAAGCTGGGTGAGAATGCTGATCTGCTGGAGGGCAGGAAGGGTCTGGACAGGTTGGATCAATGAGCTGAGGCCAATTGTTTGAGGTTCAACTAGTGCCGGGTCCTGAATTTTGGTTGCAGCAGCTCCAGGGAGTACTAAAGGCTGGGGGAAGTGTGGCTGAAAATCTGCCCAACAGAAAACGATCTGGAGGGGCTGTGGCCACATCCCTGGGGAGCCTGTGACTGTGGATATCGTGCCCATGTTGCCTAATGCTACAGGGACCCAGAGACACAGTGTGCCCATCCCTGTGCATAGCATCAAAACAAATTCCATGGCAAATGTGTAATCATGATAACGGTCTATAGAAGGGCTTGCAGATCTCACTGGCTCCAAGGACTGAAGGCTGTTCTCCTTTGCCCTGAGGGGAAATCTGTAGTTTCACTTGGAAGCACTGAGTGGTGAATTAAAGCGTTGATGGGAAGATTTTCTGTTTCACTTCCCTCTGGACATAGACAAAGCCCATCAAGGTGAGTATCACCTTTGCTGCTCTTCCCACTGCAATAGGTCATCCTAAAAGACAATGCTGTGGTCAGCCAATAACTCTTGTATTTGTGTGAGTCCTGAAAGCTGCCGTGCTGAATGCTTTTATCCTCACTATCTTGTGCCCAGGTGCTGGAGTTTTCTAGGAGTTGTGAAGGGCAGCCTGGCAAATCCTTCTGCTCTTTGCAGCTACAAGGAAAAATGAGTGGAAATATGATGCTGAATCCTTGCTAAACTCAAAAAAAAACTCACAAAGGGTGAAGGAGTACTGAGATTAGCTCAGTGGGTTAGTGCACGGTGCTAAAAATGCCAAGGCTGTGGATTTGATCCCTGAGTCGTTCTCAATGACTTTGTGGATCCTTTCCAACTCTGAATATTTCGTGATTCAGTGAGCATATGTCTTCCAAGTTTTCGCCATTCTCTCTGTGGCCTCCTGCTATCCCAGATTGTCACTGTGTAGTGAAAGGAACATCCATGCTGTAGCAGTTATCTCTTTTGTTGTCCCTTATTTGCTGTAAGAACTGGTCCTGGAAAAACCTTTTGCTCTCCATTTTGTACAGCTCATCCAGTTTCTGTGGAGTTTATTTATACAGAGGAAAAGACCTCGCTGGTCTCTAAAGCTGGAGCAAATATTTCATTCTAACTCCTATTACTGTCATTCTGAAATATTTTAACAGAACTAAATTTTTACACAATCACAGGAAAATCTTCAGCATTAAAATGACCAACCACAGCCACTGAGGACAGTTAACAATTGCTCAGATCTGTAACATTCAAATTCAAGGTTCATTTCAGATATAAGCATTTTATGCTGTATATGGCAATGCATTTCTGCTGACATGCATATATATATGTGTACATATAAATGTATTTGCATGCATTCTACTAAGCAGCATCCATTCACCACCAGAGGGCAGGCAGAGAATATGAAAATTAATTGTCCTGTGCTTTCCTGCACGTCAATGAACGAATTGCTCAGTGGGCAGAAGGATACCACCAACGTTTCTGACTGTCTCCAATGGCTTTCTTATCATAGAATCATAGAATAGTTTGGGCTGGAAGGGACCATTCAAGCTCACCTCATCCAGTCCTCCTGCAATGAGCAGGGACACGTTCATCTGCAACTGGTGGCTCAGAGCCCTGTTCAGCCTGGCCTTGAATGTTTCCATGGGTGGGGCATCCACCACCTCTCTGGGCAACCTGTGACAGTGTTTTGCTACTCTCACTGTAAAAAATCTCTTCCTACTATCTAAACCAACCACCTTTTATTTTAAAACCATTATCCCTTGTTCTATTGCAAGAGGCCCTGCTAAAATGTTTTTGCCCTGAATCTCAATCCTTTCAAATGCCTCATATTTCACAGTTTGATGGCTATTTTTTGGGATTTTTATTTGTCTGAGATCTAAATCTAGCAATGTTGATATGAACCAGTGTGTCCACTGTCACAGTCCTGAGTCCTAGGAGCTTTTGGAAAGGTGTAATGAGCAAAGAAGAGCTGCTCTTCCCACTCATGCTATGGAGAGGACAAAAATACATAAGTCTTGATGCCAGAAAGCAAATGCTTAAAAGTGCATACCTTCAACCAGGACATGTTTATGATATGACACAGACAGACCTTTTAGATATTATGGAATCCATAAGGATCATTGTGTAAAACCCAGTGCCTTTGACCTGAGGAGGAAAAGGGGTGGACAACCTTACCCAGAAGCTTCATCCCAATTTCATAACAAAGATCTCCACAATTTTGTGCCAGGAGATGAAAATTTATGGGGGAACAGAGGCCCCTTAGGGCATGAATCCTGTTTAGGGCTTTGCTCAATGGGATAGTGGATGGCAAACCCTCAAAACAATAACAGAATGGCAGAATTGCCTATAATGTTTGTAGTACATTCTGTAATGCCATCCCCAAGTGGCTTCACTTGAGGAAACCTGGAAAGTATTTTAAGGGATTGCTATATCCAGCCTGGTCTGGAAAGTTGGGATTTACACCAGCAGGATGTATACTCACAACCATCAGAATGATCCAGTTTTCTGTTTCCTGATAACGAGAGAGATTCATTTCCCTCAATTCTGAATCTATGTCTGCAGTAGTCACGCACCAGTCCCTTCATCTTCACAAGAGAAAGTCAGAGCTTCTGACTCATCTGCTGGACAATTAGATGAATCATGAGCAAGGCAGGCTTTAATTTCCCTCCCTGAGCTGTGGAGGATATCAAGATTAGTGGCTCACTTGATAGGTCCCAACCTTGCAGCTGTCTACATTTGATCGAATATAGCTTATCTTTTTCACCTATGACATCATTCTGGAATTACAAATTTTTACGAGAAAAATGAGACCAGGAGTTTACTCAGCTCTTCAATGCCATAACTACTTCCACCTGGGTTTGGCAGGGGGCAGGTGACACATGTTGGAGCACAATTGTGCTTCTGTGTTCCCTGTATTTCACCATTCAATGCACTAAACTTTCAGGAACTGTAGCCCATGCACTGGCTTCGAAGTTTTATCTGAGGTGCACCCCTGTTCTGAAATCTGGAAGGAGATGCTCAGAAGCAAATTATGCTTATAGTGTTTCGAAAAATCAAACAGATAGATGAGCAGGATTTTTTTCCTTCAGATTGCTGCCTTATGTCTGCTTTCTGTCTCCACTGAAATAACTTCAGTATCCCCCTGTGTCTCCCAGAGTATCCCTTGCTTCATCATTTGGTTCAGAGGGGTTGTTAGATGGTACAGGTACCTTTCTCCTCCAGCAGGATGTTCCACCTAGAGCATTTCACACAGGAGCTCTCATGACATGTGGTTGTAGCTCAGCAAGAACCCTGAATGAACTAAGTGGTTCAAATACTTTTTCTTCATTGAAAAAAAAAGTCTAAAATACATCATTTGGGGTGGGATTATTCAAGAAAAGCCAACACACTGAGCAGTAAGCAAAGACATTTTGGAAATAACCCAGAATCCCACTGTGGGCTATAAAAAACCCCCATGATTTCAGTAAGTGATGACGTAGTGATGGATCGGGGGCTGTGGGAAAGATCAAAGTGTGTAAGAAACATGACAAAAATAGAGCATTTCTAACTCATTTCTCTCTCTCTCTATGATTCCAACCTTCTTTTTTTTCAGCATTTGCCTAAAAACAGTCTAGAAGGAGAAAAACACAGTATATATCATACTCTCCACTAACTGTTGTGAAATACTTTTCTGCAAGAGGTGAAAATTAGCTGTATCATAATCAGCTCCAAGGCCTTATAGATATAATGCAGCTTTACTGCAGTAGAACACCACCTCGCCAAAGAAAACATGATACAGAGGTAGAAAGAAGGGACAACAAGAAAGGAAAATTCATTATTTAAATGGTGGTTGATAAATAAGAGTCATTTTTGTAAGGTCTGATTCAATAGTAGGGACTGAAAATGCTCATTCTTCATTCCAGCAGCCTAAAGAAAACAAGAAGAAGAAGGAAGAATGGGTGCTATTACACACTTAAAATTAAGCAGGAGATTTAGAGAGAAACATGATCTTTAACCCCATTAATACAGAAGACAGAACAAATTGTTCTTCAGCTTCTTCCACACCACCTGATTCATTGATCCTTCTGCTATTGCAGTGGTAGAGCAGAGATATAGGAAATATTTGCAAGAGAAACCACATCAATCTCATTTGGTTTGTATTTCAAGATAAATCAGATTTGTCACATGCAGCAGTTTCCTGAACCTGTTGATAAAGCTTTGGGATGTTTCAAGCACAGGCTAGAAGGTGTCCCTGGAGAAGTTAGCAGAGGGCAGGAAAAACCCAGAGACACTTCAAAAATCAGGGTAGGATGCAGACTCCCTTCAACCATTGGAGCAGGGCAAGTGCTAGGCAGAAAGTCTCTGCCTCTTATTTCTGTCTTCTTGAGATGTTCACTTATTGACTTTTCTTGCAAGCCATAGTGCAAAATTTCACTGAAGGATGGTGGATGTCTGAGGACCACAGGGTTTGGAAAATAAAGTCAGAGTAGCCTGGAGATTGTTTTGGCCCCCCCTAATACAAACACAAATTCCATTTGCACCATTTCAACACCCCCACAAGACTCTCTGCAACTCCTGTCATATCAGTTTACCTGTCCCCATATGGTTTCCCTCTCATTTTTCTCTTACTACCTCACTGCCATGAGCCCCAGCAGCCCCCCCCCTCCCCCCCATCAGGCATTGTTTTATCCCCAAGTTATTTGTGTTAACTTCTCTCAGAAGACTGCAGGAGACCCTTATCACCAAAGTCACCCCTTCTATATCCTGTGGCAATATCTGCTTGTCCTGGGAATCTCCACCATATCTGCCACTCTAAGTGATATACAACATTTCTCAAGAGTTGCACCATTATGTGTGTTTTGCTTTTTTGCTCAATTTTCTAGCACTGTCTGCCTAGGCTTCAAGCAGTGTTTGAGGACCCTGGCACTCAAGAGTAATCAGATGAGGCAGGACTTTGTCTATCCTTCAAATCACTGCATCTTAACATGGTTGCAGCTAACTCCTTCACAGCTGGCCACATCTGGTTTGATAAGTGTGGAGTGTCCCATGGGAACTGGACATGCATTTTCCCCTGCCATGTAGACCTCAGGAAGGCTATGGTTGGTATCAAAGGGAGTTGACACAAATCTAGTCTGGGGAAACGCCAGGAGCAACATCTTCTTTGAGTTCAGCTAAAAACACAGTTCCTGAGATCTGCAGGCACCATGTGATGGGGGCTGAGATGGGACAGGAATCACAGCTGACCTGCTGACCAGAACAACTTCACTGTCCAACTCACCACCTGTATCAGCACCAGCGTGTGAAGCATCATCCCAGCAACAAACTTCCCTCAACAACAGCAGCAGAAACAGAAAAAGAGCAGCTAGAGAAAAGCTCAAGGAACCCTTGTTCCTCATGTATTTTTTAAAAAAGAAGAGGCTATAATCAGACCCAGAGATATGGAGCATAAATATCAAACTTTGTTTAGGTTGGGAAAATATAATTTATAATTAAAGTTGGGCATCTTGTTGACAAGATATGACTTATTTTAGATGTGAGGTAAGCACATGGTCAACTTCTAATCTCTTACAAGTTATTAAAACCAGTCAGTTCTCTTTCTGGCTGTTTTGTTGGCTTTTTGGGGGTTTTTTTTAGTGTAATTTCTAAAAAAGCTGGGTTAACGTCAGCTCAAGATAATGATGCTTATACTGGCAGTGATGTCTTGAAGCATCTCAGTAGCTGGGAATTTTTCCTGCTGTTCATACACTGCTTGCCTCCATGCCAGCCCCACCAACCAAGCCTGTTCCCCTCTCCCATGGAAGAGCGGGAATCCCATGACAGTTAAAAGGGAAGGAGAGGGTCCAGGGTTGACTTTGTGTGATCAGAACTGACCTGTGGCTTTTTTTTTTTTTTCAAGTGGGATTTGCTAGTTGCCACATCCTGCCATGCCTCAGTATGGAGGCGTGTAGGATCTGTGCATGGCAGATACCAGCAGAGATTATCACAGGACTGGTGCTTGTCAAGTTTTGGTGGCAAGATCCTACAAGTTTTCAGGGTGTGGTGTCCCTCCTTGTTTCCTCAGGTTCTTTCATGGGGTATGCTTGGGTACACGGATGCTGTCAGATAAACCAGCTCCCCAGAGTCAATCCCACTGAGGGTTAGCTCTCCCAAGGGCACCCCTTCCCAGAAAAGCAGCTTGTTCCCTGCAAGCTGGGTGTAGTTCTGTGGTTTCCTTCAGCTTTGGTTGCGTCTGCTCTGCACAGTCCTCCAAAACTATTCCACAGCAGATTTGGACACTGTCCCCACAATATCAAGGCATTCTCAAAGAGCTAGCAGTGAAACAACAAATTCAGGGCTGTAGGGGAATCATTCAGAGTCAGATATCTGACTGCTACACACTGGGAAATAGTCAACTTGCTCTAGAGAAGGGACAGGTCTGCATTGGTCCAGTCAGGAATCACTCCCTGGGAGAGATACCTTTACTGGGAGATGTAACTGGGGAAGCATCAGCACTCAGGTGTCACTGGGTATCAATCAAACATTGGTTGGCCCAAATTTCTGCAGCCCACATACCAGAGAGAGAGATCTATCAGCAGCATCTGTGCGAATAATTTCTTCTGCTTCCATGTAAGTCTGAAACTCATCATCAGCATCAGGAGACTTCCTATCCTTTCTGTGACTGGCCATTTTCCTTTAGCTAGCCATGCACCACCTGGATAATATAACTGGCCCCACATTTCTGAGCAGCACGAATGCAGCCATCCTCCAGGCTTGGCTGCTGTGACATCGAGCTGGCCAGCAGGTTGTCCTGGTGTGATTACAGCAGGGGAGACAACATCTCCTTGCTGACCTCCCTCTGTCAGTCCCAGCCGAATAAGATAGCATGGACCATGAGGGGAGGTGCAGCTTGGGTGGGAGATGGACATCTACACATCAGTGTCCAGCTGATGCCAAACCAAATAGCACTGCCACAGTCATGAGGCACAGTGCCACAAGATAGAGCTACAGTGGACTCCTACTGTAGGCACAGCACAGGGTCATTGGGGCATTCAGACCACGTGCTCACCTGTTGATATTGTGCTGTGTTTTTTGGGCCACTTTTGTCCCATATAAGTGCTATTCTGAGGTCCTCAATAAGGTTTTGGAGCTGCTGTACACCAGAAAACTACTCCAGATCTGCTTCTGTTGCCAAGAGAAGTCAATGAGAAGTTCACTGTTGATCGCTGAGGCTGGAAGTGTCCCAACTTCAGGGACAGAAAGATGAGGCCACCAGCAGCAGTTCAAGGAAACAAACTCTTTAATTCAAAAATCTGACTCCATTTATATACATTTGTACAAAGGTCCAGAGATGGGCTACACAGGATGCCACCTCTCTAACCTGGATGGTGGACATCACCATCAATCATCTCTTCTCTCAGAGGAGAACTATGTAAACATTCTGAAAATACACATTGTTTACATGAAGCTGCGTGAGAATCTACAGCACGAAGACAAAAGGCACAAAATTCAGGGCGACAGTTCACCTACAAATTGTTAAACCATTTGGCCTTTAAAAAACACACTTATACAGCTATACATGTTCATTATCATACATGATATAATTAAGAACATGTATCACTATTGTTTACTTCTCTGCCATGATGTACACATTACTTTTAAATTGATTGTCCTTGTTACATTCTTATTGCAGTAACACACACAAAATGGGCTCATTGCAACACTTAACAAACCACATTTTTCACATCTGTAGACATTTTCATCTTGAATCTCTCAGTATGGTGCAGATCTGAAGTAACCCTGTCAGGAGCTGGTGTGCTTAAGAGAATGAACAGTAACCTGTGGAAGAGGGGCCAGCATATGTTTAGCAGAACCCACAAAGCTGTTTGGCACATGCTGTTGAAGGACATGGGTTTTATCTGATTTTAATAAACAGGTCCAGGAAAGTCAGTAGGGGAGTCAGCAGCCCCCCCTTTTTTTTGGCCTATACAAAATTCTTGTCCATAATGACAGATGTCAGTGCAAAGAGAGGAAAAACACACAATGCTGAAGGCAAAACTCTCCTCTAGGCAGAAAGTCACTCAGTTGAGATACTCCTTATGCATCCAGGGAAGAAGATTTGCAGTGGTCCCCGGGAGGCTTGCTTTGGTCTCTGATGCTTGCAGGAGCTCCCTGGGGGGGTGGCCCAGGCAGGGCTGTGCTTTTGTTGGTGAACCCAACTCTCCGTTTAGACACCCACTGAGGAGCTGCCCAAACTCTCTCAGGGGTTTGCACTGCTGCAAGTGAATGTGCAGAGGCCAATGCACCCCTGCCCTGAAACCAGGGCATGTCTAAGCAGAAAAAGACAACAAAGGCAACATGCAGGTACCCCACCAGCTTACACAAGTGTATTGCTTATGAAATAAGAGAGAGCTTCACATCCAAGAAAAAAGAAGGAAAAATCCATCCCACTGCCCTTTCTGGAAGGCATTTACATTATTTCCCATTCGAGCATTAAATTGAATTTATCCTTTCCCCCAAGGGTGTGTTTGGTCATCCCACTGCTGTGCCACAGAGACACAACTGAGCTGTTGGGAATCCAAACATATGTGTTGTCCCTATGGTAAATCTTCCCTCCCATACACCCTTTTCCTATGCATCCCATTCTGCATGGACTTGGAGTTTTGGGTTTGCAACTAGCTCAGTGTCCCCGATTCTCTCCATCCTCTGGGAATCTGCAAGCTGACAGCTGTGGGACAGGCACGGATGACTTCAGAGACAAGCATGTGTTTGCAAAGACTGCAGAGGGGATCTTCCTGTGGAATTTGCAGACTGTTTCATGTGTCAGTACGAGAGGAGCGTAATTACCAGCTGAGAAACTGCAGGAAATAAGCCAAGACTGAATGGATGAAATGGAAAATAAAGAGAAGCGCAGAGGACACACACATTTTAAAACTATTACGGAGGTATGTATTCACATGCTTGTGGGAGCCTGGGAATACATAAGAGATCGTGACTGCAAAGGAATGAATTCACGGACCAGTCTATGGGGAGTATTTTTTTTCCCAGTGACTTCAAACTTCTCTCGGAGCTCACAGAGTTTTAGTCAGCTGGCATGCAATAGAGGTATGACTTCCCTAAGGAAACTCTTCCTCGACTTGCCCTGGAAAAGCTGCTGGGAAAGTCTGTGAGACAGAAGGCTGCAAGCAGAGGTGAATCCTGCTCCTCCTTCTCCTCCAGCCACAGAGCAGGTATGTGGAGATGCATTTGAACTTGGGAGCATGCTGGAAAGTTTAGCTTTTGACTGCAGGAAAGATGGGGGCTCTGGAGACTTAGAGCTGCAGCCTTTAAAAGTAACACGGAGGAGGAAGGTACTGTATAAATAAAATATACTGTGTTTGTGCATAGGCTGAGGAACTGGCTAAACACATTGTGTAGATGGCTCTATCCACACAGCTGTGTATTTAACCCATCAGGGACTTGCACTGCAGCGAGTCAAATCCCTCATGTTAAGGAGGCACCGATTAGTTTACAACAATGCTGTTGTCGCATGCCAGGTTTGTTATTATTCTCTGTGCTTACAGTAGTGAAAAATGGGGACGTGTCTGGGTATTTTTTCTTTCTTTACAGGACTTTAGTCTGTTTGTGGAATTGCTGCATTATAGTGCTCTGAACCAGGAATGCTGCAGAGATCAGCCTTGTACACTGATTAAATGCCACTTGTCCAGATTCCCGACACTGAATCTTAGTAGCACAGCCTTGGGCAAATCACACAGCCCTGGGTAAAATGGGGAAAAGGCTGTTTGACTCCTCTGCTCTTCTTACTATCAGCACTGTCATTGAGCTCTCCCTGTTGGAGCACGAGGTGTGAGATGGCAGCATTATTGTGCTACTCTTAAGATCCTGGCAGCTTGAATGTCACCTTGGGTTAACAATGACTTACTGAGAGGGTTTTGCTGCATCTGGATTGTTACCACAGGAATTAACATTTAGACAGTATTCGAAACTGATAAAGTTTTAGAAAATCCTTATTTATATAAAGGTCACAGACAAATTTATAAAGCCAAACCCTGCTGTATTTTGATAAAAAGTTTTTTTGATGAAAGTGCAGATATGTTTCCTTAAATATAATCAAAAGTTAGGTTTTCCACAACAGCATAAATTTGTTTGTGGCTTTTTTTTTTTTACTAAGATGGAATGATTTCAACTTTAAAATCAATTTATTACTCTAAAATGCTGAAATCCTTCAATTTTCAATGATAGAAATTCAAAACAAGTACTCCCTTTTTAAAGCAGATATTTCCATTTCAGTGATTGTATCAGTGCTTTACCTTTTACTAATATAGTCATGGATGGACTCAGGGCGAGGGGGGGGATATCAGTATCATGCAATCAGATCTATCATAAATAACTATTCTCACCTCATTTTTCTTTCTCTTGGATCACAAAAATTGAATAAGTCTTTTCCCAGATACTGATGCCACTTTAACAAAAACAAATTGCTGAATTAAAAGCCTTTTTTTCTCTTTTTTTGCTGCACTAAAATAATGGGAGAAATTATTGTGTTTTAGCTCCTGAATTTGAGTTTTCCCAGGAACTGTGTTTTGCAGGGAGATAGTTTGTTTTCATGGTCAGATAGTTTAATCTGCAGGTCACTTTCTGCTGATATAACTGTTTTCGTTTTCCCATCGCCTACTGTCCTTTCACCCAGCCCCTCGCTCAGCAAGTCTCCAGCCTGGTGAATTTCATGTAATCTTCACTTTATTTTCTTTTTCTTTCCTGTAGAGAGGAGTAGAAAAAAGAAAAGGTGTATAAAATAGGGAATCTGGCTAAACCCCATGTATCCAATTAATTGAAAATGTTAATTTCCGGTGGGGAAATTCTGTTGGCTAAACACCTAATACAGGTGTAAGTAGAGAGAGGACAGAATGAGAAATGAGGAAGGCAGCAGCTTCAAAATACAGGAGAAAAGCCATGTTGGGGTTAGAGGAGATGTAGGTATCCTTATTTTGGTATGCAGACTTGACTTGGCTGTGATTTTAACGAAGCAAAGTCCTGAGCAGCAGAATCAGTGCATGCCCTTCCCTCCTGGTTTGGCATTTGTTTCTTTCCAGGCTCCTCTTCACAGTTCACCTGGCACAACTGTTTGGTCACTTGCTATAACAGCTTGAGAAACTGAGCTGGCTTTTTAAAAAGCGCAACCAACAAAATTTCTGCTATTTTTATCCTTGCAAATCCAAACTTCCCAAAGCGCTCTGAACATCCATATGTAGAAAATACAAAGCTGCAGTCATCCTGGTCACTTCTTGCTCTTCATTACAGGCATGATATTAGTCTATCTCTAAATTAAATCAAATTATCCTATTTTTAAAAATATATCTTTTTTTCTCATGGAGACCTCAAATGTTTGAGGTTTGTCTTGCAAAAGTGTCTGTGCATTGCAAGCACTACTGCACACTGCTGACAAGGCAAATTCTAAACACAGTGTGTGAGAAAGGAATTTAAATTTTTGGACATCACAGAGGTCCCCATCTTCAACATAAGTCCCCTGCTCACCCCAAGGGGATTACAGATAGAGAGCTTGACCCCAGGAAGCATGCCAAAATCAGCACTGCCGCCAGCTCCAGGCAAGGGAAGCTCAAGACACAATGTTCTTGAGGGAAGATGGTCAAAACGAGTCTGACCAGAGCCCAGTCAAGGGGGACGTGTCTGGGGTTGTGATAGTGTCACTGACAGTCTGCTCTTCTGAGAGCTTAACATGGATTTTTCTATCCATTGCACCTATTCATGCCCTCCCCTGTTGTCTTTTCATACCATTTTCATGGCTAGAACCAGCAACCTGGTCTGCAGGATGGTGTCCCTAGCCATGGCACAGAGGTGTTGGAGCCAGAGGATTGTTATGGTCCCTTCCAACCCAATCTGTTCTGTGATTCTCTGGTTCTGTGATTTATGCCTCTCATTTCAGGATGCATTGCAAAACAAATGAGGTGTTAAGAGCCCAGCCCTTTGGCATATTACTTCAACCATGGGAAAATTGCATTGCAACAGTTCAGGCTTGTGGCTCTGGGAGAAGGCAATGGGAAGACCTATGCAAAGTTGGGTTTTCCAGCAGCAGTACTTAGCAGAAGGAAGGGAGGAAATGAGCAATTAGACAGCTGCTTCAGCCCTAGAGGGCAGCACAAAGTAATAAATACAAACCTGAACTCACAAGCCATCTGAAATCATCTTCTGCATGACAGAAGAATGTCGATCAGGGTGGTGTTCTGGTGTGGCTAATATCCTCAGCTTAATTTGTTGGATCTAAACAGAAACCATTTCCATTTGAGAGCTCTTTCTACGTGATGCCAGACACACTGCCCAACATGAGCATCTGGACTTCATTGGAAGGCCTGGGTATCATCTAGGCAGCATCTGGAATCACACAAACCCATTAAATGCCTTGCATCTTCCTTTTCCCACCAGGCTCAAAGGAATGCAAAGCTACACAGGTAAGTCATAAGTGTAGTAGGCTCAGAGGTGGGTTAATTTATTGTACTGCTTGTGTCCATCCCCATATTAGATGATGATCTGGTGCCAACTTTCACATGTATTGAACTCTGTGTTCCTCTATGCTGAAATCTAACCATAATTGCTTTTACCTTCAGAACCATGAAACTGAACATCATCTTCTTGCTGGCAGTGGTGAACACTGGAGCCTCTAATTATCACCCCATAGAGGGGACATCCTGTGAAATGGTAAGGAGGGATTCCCACTCAGGCCGTTTGGGATCTGCAATGAGGCTGGGACACCCTTGTTACAGGCACTGAGCACAAACAGCCATAGTCTCTGAAAAGGGAAATCCCCCAGGACCAGGCTTTCTGTGGTGGCAGAGGTGGGATTTGCAGGGTTAGGGGATGGGGAGGGGGCACTTCTCAGGCTGTGTCCTTTTTGTAGTGACAGCACAAAAGAGGGGTGGAGGAGGGGTGAGGCAGGAAGAAGGATCATTATCTCAGGTTTTTCTTTCTAAAGGGGAGCTGGTTAAAAGGTATTTGACCTGATTTCCCTAAGACCATAGAGGGGTTCTGGGACTGAGACAGAGAAAGGACTTCGACCTAAAATCAACTCCTTTCTATCAGGCCTAGGTTCTTTGTGCTTTAAATAAAGAATACTCTGTGAAATACATCTATACCAGCCCTTTTGTAATAGCAGGGAGACTGACCTCCTCTGCCCTGACACAGCATTGCTGCCAGAGAAGTTGCACCTGACTTCTGCTGGAGGAAAAAAGAACTGACAAAGCCTCTTGCTCTAGTACAAAATTTTCTCCTTGGATTTTTGCAAGCACCTGGTACAATATCATAAATGTTATTCAGACCTGAACTTTCTCCCTTCCCTATCAAAGTGTTTCTGACTGTAACAGGCTTTCAAAAATACCATTTTTTTTTCCTGAATATTGAAGCCTCTTAGCACAAATCTTCAAGAATTTCCAAAATAGGAAAAAAAAATACTTACTAGCTGTACACAACTCCCTTATGGGACTGAATGCATTCCTGCCCACCTGCTGTGTTGCTGCACTTCCTGAATTCCAAAGAACTTAAAACCTAGTTTATATAGAACGATCTTGGGAAAGAAATTGAGTAGTTCAGTTCATTGGCTGGAGAGGGAAGACTGAGGAAGCTTGGGTCCCATGTACCACAGTCAAGTGAAGGCTGGGCTGGACATACAATAATCCAAGCAGATTTGTCCCATCCCAGTTTTTGGATGGGTCACAGATCCGGCTGACTGCTGAGAAGTAAACACGTGCTCATTTCCACCACTTCACCATAAATTGGTTTCATCAAGCCAATGACACCATGCTCCAAGCAGTTAACTGAGATAAATTTAAGCTCTGACAGAAAGCTGCAGTCAAAGACTGGGATGCTCCTCTCAAATAAATGAACATCTTAGCATTGAGGATGTTGATGCTGATCATCTTCCTTCACTGGATGTTTCCTCCAATGAAAGGTGCATGTCAATCCAAGCACTGTTTAAAGAGAAAATGAACTACTGGATTAGCTGCTGGGTTCATTGAAGTCCTGCATTACTATTTTCCATCACAGGCTCACTGTTTCACATGGTACTTTTCCTGTGGTGACACCTTTAAAACAGCAAGGGCTCAGAATTTAATACTTTCATCCCAAGTCTCCTGGAAGAGGCATGAGTCAGAAACTCGTGCCCATCTCTGACTCACCACCAGTACTCCTGTCATTGAACAAGAACCCCAGAAGAGATTTTAAGAAGTAAGCAATCTCTACCAGACCCTTGACAAAAGAGTGAGCTGCACTGATTATACAAGTTATGGCATATCTACTTGTTTGCAAGACAACAAGGTACAGCTTAAATGCCAGGACGTTCTTCCTAACTCATGTTGCCATCCAAGGACAGGCAAGGCTTCAAGCAGAGCATGTTCTACTTCACAAAGAAAGATGTTTCTGCGAATTCATGTTTGCTGGCAAAGAATAAGCTTTGAAATAATTTACAGAAAGGAAGGGATTTCAGGAAATTCTGTTTTACCTTGGATTGAGGGGGTGCATGATCAGTTATCACAGGTCAGGTGATGTGGGGTACCCGGGCAAACTGCTGAGGTTTGATTCTGTAGCTGAGACTAAGGGAGCTTCCCACCTGTGAAGCTTTCCTAGGAATGGCTATGGACACCACACAAGTGCAGGTCAGTGCCAAGTGGCTGCAGCCCAAATTCTTTGGTTCAAATGTTCATGAGTTGACAAAGGAGAACACGAGAGGAGGCCTGGATCCAGCTGCTTTTTTTGTAGGGCTCTTAGGAACATGGATGACAACTTCCTCCCAGTGCTGAGCAGTGAAGAACTGAAACAAGAATCCAAATTATGTTCAGCTTTTGAGTTGTTGGATCATATTTTTTTTTCCAGCACATGAATAGCATTAGATACTGAAGGATACTGAAGAATACTGAGGGGACCAAATACTCCTCACCCTGCAATACTTCTTGACAATGGACTTGAAATAAACTGATGGCAGCACTGACAAAAAAGATGAAAGCAGAACATGAGACTGGCAACATCAGCTTTTCCAGTCTCAGGCTGCCAACCCATTGGGCTAAGAGGTGGGAAGATACACCAAAGAGATGCTCCATCCCACTGAGATGTGCTTTATCTTTTCTTCCTATTCCTAATGAGCATGAAATTCATGCAGTTTGAGTCTCAGAGGAGTAAAGAAGGTGTAGAAGAGAAGAAATATGGTGAAGATCAAAATAGTCAGCGAAAAGGAATGATGGTTTTAAAATAAATATGGGAGGGGAACTATTATAGGATCAAAAGGCAAGCAGTGGTAAGTATAGGTTTTATCTGTCCCTTTTATCCCTGGGACAGTTCCATGGATGCAGATTAAAGGCCAAATCCTGCAAGATAAATGGTGATCTGGGACTGACCTCTCACCCATTGACTTCAGTGAAAACCAGCTGGCTGGCATTGACAGGAGCTGGATCAGAACTTTACTAAGATACTTTCTCCCAGGAGGAGTGAAGGGGATTCTACACTTGTTGAGATTTGGCTTAAAGTGTCTGAAGAAACCTGGCATCTGCCTTAGGCTGCAAAGTACCTGCTGCTTTTTCACTCTGGATATTTTTTTTATCCTTCTGGCTTCTGCCTCTTCCACAAACCAAATAAAAAAAGGCTTCCTTCTCATGTCTTGGAGCTAAGCCCAACTCTAGGCATATTTTAGTTCAAAATGAGCAATTCTACAATGGCTTTCCAGGAAAAAAATAATGTTAGGGAGAGGCCAGAAAATTTCTTTATTTCTTTCTCCCTAATATTTTTAGCTGGGGGAGATTAAAGTGAATTGGAGGGTGGGGGGGAGGAAAAGGGTTTCAGGTTTTTGTAGTCAATTTACTTGGTATCTTTGGGAAAGATGTATTATAGGAAGGACTGTGGAGCAGTCTGACTACATCTAGACTTTAAATGAGCACTTGTACTTCTCTGACACATTTTTGTGTGGTCTCCAAAATTTAGATTATGCAAAAGAGATTCACAAAAGATTGAGTAGCGCCGCACTTCTCAAAAGCAGACGTGCCACTCCATTCACCTCAAAGTTCACATGAAATAGATGGGGTTTAATATTCTTTACTTTTAATGTTTCTTTAGTATCTGAAAAGATTTGCATCATGGAATCTGGTCCTGCCTCTCCATGGAAATTAAGAGTCAACAGATTTTTTTTTTTTATTTATTTCTTTTCTGATCTTTCTACAAATACTATATGGCCCAGACACCCAAAGACATTCATGACAAGAGTTTTTCTCCAGTAAATTAAATACTGCCTAAGCCTTTCAGATTCCACTTCCTCACAGTGCTGTATGTTCTCCTTATTAACAAAATATAGCTTGATATTTATGCAAGGATGATCATGTCCATGTTCCCAATCTTCTTTATGAACACACACTCCAAATTTGGCCTGGACACAGACTCAAGCCTAGCTGCAATTAAACAGACTTGCTTCTGGAAGATGGATTTCATTTTGACATTTGGGGGTTTTTTTTCTCTATCTGCTGCTGAGAATTGGCCTGAAAAAGTATGACCCTTGCTGCACCTCACAGCTTTTTTCTCTCTCAAGTGAAGGTTTTACAGAATTTGTCTTTTCTGTGCTGTGTCATGTGTGTTTTGTCAGAGCGGTTTCACACATGGCGCTTTCCGTATGCAAGAAGGGAACTGTTACCTTACCAAAAGAATAAACACGGATAGTAAAAGCAGGAAGAGTTTGGAGATTTACATCAGAAATATTTCAGTTATTGAACTACCCATTTTGGATAGAGGTGCATTACTAAAATAAGTCATGGCTAAAGGAAAACTTGATCAAATATCTGAGGGTGTGACAATGAAGGAGAGACAGGTTTTGTGATGTAGGATCCTTATATGTTTTTCCACCTCCTTGCTTTGGGACCCAGACTACCAGGAGAGTGCAGCTTTTTCAAGTACTGCTTACTTTTGCAAATTGAGTTTGACAAATCTAGTACAGAGATGAAAATGAGAAAATTAAACATCAGAAGAAAAATGAAGAAACGGTGCTTGATTGCAATGGAAAAGGGGCAGAACTCCTTCACTTGTGACTATTAAAAGGAGTCCAGGAGAAAGGTACAAAAGGGAGAGTTTTCAGTAGGTATCGCACAGAGAAAAAGCTCTACTGTTGTAAGTCAGAGGTGCCTTTAAAATGAACAGAGTGCTGTTATCTGCAGAGAGGTGTTAGGAGTGTTGCTCTTGCTGTCTCATTGCTCAATGTGGTGGGATCAGTGCTTCAGGAGGAGGTTCTGCCTGGATCTTGAATGTTATTTTCCTTATATATATCATGCAAAAATGTTTTTAATTTGTCACATGACAAACTCTTTTCTCTCTTTTTCTGGCAGGCAAACTCACAGGCATTTTGCCACAACAGAGATCTCCACCAAATCCCTCACGAGCTCCATCTGAATGTAAACAAAATAGATCTGTCTGGAAATCTGATTCGAAGCATCCCTGAAGTGCCGTTATCATTTTACACTTCCCTCCAGCATCTGGATTTAAGCTTCAACCAGATAAGCTTCATCACGTCTGGAGTGTTTGCACACATGACGAGTTTGCTGGAAATAAATTTAGCCAACAATCATTTACATGAGCTTGCTCAGAATGGGACAGAGGGGATTGGACTTTTGCCCAAGGTGGAAATAATGGACTTGTCCCACAACAATCTCTACAATGGGATGGCTGAATATTTCATTAAACAAGCTCCAACACTGCGGTATCTTTCCTTGGCAGACAACAGTATTGTAATGATATCGCACAAGATGTTTCAGGGATCTCCCAGTCTTGTGGAAATTGATCTTCAGAGAAATATCATCATGGAAATAGAAGAAGGTGCTTTTGAGACTCTAGCGAACCTTTCCAAACTCAATCTCTCCACAAATTCAATTACTTGCATCTCTGATTTCAACCTCAGGCAGTTGGAGATACTTGACCTTAGCAGGAATAGCATTGAGACTTTCAGCATCACAAAGTCAAATGATGAATATAATTTAAGAGGTCTGGACCTTAGTGAAAACAAATTGCTTCACTTCCCAGTCTTCCCTCAGGTAAATAAACTGGTAACTCTGAATTTATCAAATAATTTAATCCAGCTCACTGCTGAATCCCCTTATAATAAAATGGACTATATGGATAATGAATGGCTCGATGCTTCTTTTCATCTCCTTGATCAGAAGCGAAGCAAAAATACGAGTTCTCTTTATTTATCCCAGCTTGTATATTTAGACTTAAGTTATAATGAAATCAAATCCATTCCAGATGGGTTCTTTGAGTCAATGTTGTCCCTTCACACCCTTAATCTCAGCAGAAACTGTCTTCAGGCATTTGCAGTAAGTCATGACAGCACATTGATCTCCCTAACTGTCCTTGACCTGAGCTACAATGCTTTGCAGAACCTTCTCCTCAATGCTGGTGCTTTGCCAAATTTGAGGGAGTTTCATATCCAAAACAACAACCTCCAGACCCTGCAATCCGACATCTTTTCCAGTCTTCCTAGCCTCAGACTTCTTAACCTACAGAGCAATAATATCAGCCTTTGCCACATGTACTCAGGATTAGCTAAGCAAAGACTTGCTGGAGAGGAAAGTGGTTGTGTGTCTTTTGTCGATTCTCCTGCTCTGCAGTACTTGTACCTGGCTGACAACATGCTGAGCATCCTACCAGCACACACCTTCTACAAGACTCCACTGCTTGTCTTGGATCTCTCCATGAACCCTGGACTGAAAATAGAACTTAAAGCACTAGCAGGACTGGAGAAGTCTCTGGAATACTTGCATTTACATGGCAATAGCCTGATAGATTTAAATATCGACTTGCCTTGTTTTAGTCACCTTAAACATTTGAACCTCTCTGAAAATCAGCTGAACTGGCTGCCTAAGTGGGGTAGTGACTCTCCACTGGAAGTTCTAGACCTACGCAACAATAGGTTCAGTACATTAGAGGACAGCAATATTTTAGCATTAGAAAATTCACTTAAAAACTTGTATCTCTCTGGGAACCCACTCAACTGCTGTGGAAACATCTGGCTTTCATCAATGATCCAGAACAAAAATGTCCAGATCCCCAACGTGGAGGACTTAACATGCCAGTACATTCAGAGCTTCGGGTATTGGGAAGAAATGCACATTGGGAACATTAGACCAGAAGACTGTGAAAAGGAGGATCTGAAGAAAACCAACATCCTCATTATATTAACATTTGTACTAGTTTTATCTGTGATCATCATTGGTGTAGGTTCATTTTTTTGCTTCCGAAGGCAAAACTTTAGCCCTCAGTTTAAAGCATAGGAACACAAAATGCCTTGAAAACTGAAGAAATCAGGTGCTACCCTGGTACTGTGTAGAAATTAAGGATAAAATTTTCATCTTTGAGTTTTAACTGTGGATTTTAAGGCGGTTTGGAAGTGTCCCTGAACCACACCACTGTAGTGGTCTGGGTTGCAGGGAATTGGAAGGAGAATTTGCTGTTTTGCACATGCTTCATTCACACAGAGATCTGCTTAAAAGATTACACAGTGTTAGAAGAGGCCACTGTAAAGTTCTGCTGTTGTTTTGAGGGATGTGTAATTTAAACCAGCTCAAAAGAAAAAGGCCTCTAAGGTCTTGAGACCTGAGACTTTTCACTAAGCTCAGATGATGCCATCAGCCAATTAGGAAATCATTTCTCAAAGTTATGTGCCTCCACAAGATGTTTCAATTTAGTCTGAGCTTTGCTTTTACTTAGCTGGTTAGCTCCTAACTGTTCTTAAACTGAACTCACACAAACATATGCCAGAGTGGGCCAAAACACAATCTTCACTCCATGGAGTTGGTTGTATAATTCCCCTTGAGCTCCAAAACAATGAGAATTTAGCTAAAAACAAAAGAAACCCAAATGGAAATTTTAAGTAGTGTCCATTGTGCTCCTGCCTACCATTTAGACAGCTGACCATGGAAACCAAAGAGCATGTGGTAGGAACCTCTTTGGATATCTCATTTTATTTGTTAGGATGTTGCTCCAGTCACTGGGGCATGGCATGAGAGGTAGATGAGGTCAATTAGTTCTGGCACTAGTACCCACGAGGGATGTAAAAGAAATCTCAACCATTATAAAACTGCTGATGTTACCCAGATCGGCTCAGAAGGTCACAGGTCCACAGTTTAACTAAAAGAGGAGAAATTTGCCTCTCACGTGCAATACAGATTGAACTGAGTATAATGTGAAGAAAATAATCTCTGGGGTGAATACTTTGAAAAAGAAAAATCTTGGAGAATGCATTTCAACCAGCTAGAATTGGACTGAAAGGCTTACATTTCTAAGGAAAACTGGGGGAAATTTATGGCATGCAGTTGTATTTCAATACAGAAGAATAATATATCTATCTTTAAAGGTCACGGAAGGTTGGACTGCAAAAAGATACCGTTGTGAAATGATACACAGGGAACCCAGTCCTGTGGCATTATTCAGATCAGATGTCCACTGCATCACCCTAAAAAGATGTTAAAGTCTAGAGGATGGGCTGTAAGAAAAATTATGTAGATCCTCATTCTGTGATGGGTTTAACACAGCTAACATGCTACACTGCTAAAAGTTGACACTGACATACATTTTGTTCTGTACCCTGAGAGAAAATTCACCCTTTTCAAGTGAAGAAAAGCTCACCAACAGTGAGAGCCTGACCTGCTGATGGGGTGCAATGGCTTCAAAAGGGACTCTATCAGGTCTTCTGTTAATGCCACAAACTGTATATTAAGGCATATAACAGAAATAGAGGTCAAACCAAAACCTGTCCAGGTAAATAACTCAGAGTCAAATTGCTGCTTCATTTCTGTTTGTTCAAGCTAGTGAATGAAAAAAATAGCACACTACAAAAAGGTGTATAATTCTATTTTTAAAGCAGCTATGTAAGAAACTGGCTGGTGGATTCCACTGTGGAATTTTGTATAATAAAAATATATTTGAATTTTGTAAAAAGCACAGGGTTGTGAATATATTAAATCACCAGTTTGAAATGCTCCACAGCTAAAAAGAAAAGCCTTCCTATTTTTCCTATGGTGTTCAGACTTCACCTTAGACCTTTACCTTCTGGTCCTGAAGAAGGGACAGCTGTTCCATATCTCAGAGGGCAACCAGTGGAGACCAAGAAGATCTACTGAAGATGTAGCCCAAAATTTGGAATAGATTTTTCAGAGAACTTGTGAATAACCCATCCCAGAAGTGTCCAAGGCCAGGTTGGGCGGTGCTTTGAACAAGCTGGTCTAGCAGAAGATGTCCCTGCCCATGGGAATGGGGTGGGAACTAGACGGTCTTGCAAGTCCTTTCCAACCCAAAGCATTCTGTGATTCCGTGATTCTACAAATTTGCACAAAGCCTCAGCAGCAATGGGGCCTGACCTAGCATCTATAAAAGCCCATGCTTGAGCCCCTAATTGTCCAAGCCTTTATTCAAGTAGGGAAATAAAGTCTAGTTTTTAGTCTCTAGTCCGTAGTCTAGTAGATTGCACAAGCAGCAATCCCAGGAACTAGTTGGAAGTCCAAAGCTGAAGATGCTGACCCTTTCCCTTGGTGTGAAGGCAAGCTGAGTTGTGTGCCCAGGCACAGGTTAATCTGCCACACACCGAGTTTATGCCTTTTGTGTCAAGCATGACAGTCCTCTTCTCAGAGCCAGTATTAACTTGACTAGCACAACTGGAATTAGTTAACAACCTGATGACAGAGTCAAACCCGTTTAATTAATAGTTTTCACACCACTTTTATTTGGCTCTCCCAAAACGAAGTGCTTGTTATTACTACACATCTGGGGCTAATTAGATTTCCATTGACTTCCCCAGGATCAAAAACAGTTTTCTCAAGAATAAGCCTCAGGAGTGAAATGCAGAATGGCTTGTTTGGATTTTTCTGTTAGCAGGATACTCAGTGACATGACCCTGCTCCAGCCAATTCTATTGTTCTGGATGGGGTGAGGAGCAAGAAGGGGAAAAAAAACCCAAGAATAAAATAGCACAGAGGGAAAAAAAAGGGAGAAATGTGAGGACTGCAAAATAGGGGGCATGCAGCTGGCAGCCCCAGGTCTTGCCTCTCCTGTCTCTTACTGTGTCTTCAAGAAGTCCAAATGCCAAACAATGATCCTGCAGAAATGTAGACGTTACTCACACTTTACTTATCTTCCCACCAGTCAGGTCCATTTTTCTAATATGTTGGTGGCACGGTTTAAAGAAGAAGAAAATTAACTCTATCCCAGCTGACACCAGGATAGTGGGCATGATACAGGCTGTTTCGACCGGAATTTTGCAAGCAAGAATTTTCACCCTCATTTACTGCTTTTCATAAAGTCCTTGCAACAGGCTTGCAACCTGGTCTTGAACACTTACAGGAATGGGGCAACCTGTTCCAGTATTTCACCACCCTCTGAGTAAAGCATTTCTACATAACATCTAATCTAAATGTGCCTGGCATCAGCTAGATGTAAGTGCTGGAAACATTAGGAATGCTAGAAAAACTAGGAACAGAGAGAGGCCCTAAATGCTCAGCAAGTCATGACTCATGTTAGCCATCCATGGAAAGTAAGTCTCAGTTCCCAGGAGCATTGGCTTTTTTTTTTTTTTCCCTCCAAAGCACCCTTTTATTTTTCTGCAAAGTACTTTGTACCCCAACAGAGTACCAGGGCCTCTAGCTACAGACTTCTCTGCAGGGACTCCACTCAGCCCTAAACTAGCCACAGTAGGTCAGTATACAACACAGTAAGTGCCTTCTAATATTTTGGGAGCCCAAAGCATTTGGTATCCTATTCTATCTAACTCCCATGTCATTCAGTACTTTCTTGGGGAGAAAAAAAAAAAACAAACCTGCACAACAACTTGGATCCCCTGTAGCTCCATGAAAAGGAAAACCAGGCGAGGTATCCTCTAGCCATATTATTTTCCATAAACAATTACCTATTCTGTTTGTGCATACATGTGCGAAGGCACAGACTCACAAGGCTAGTTTAAGAAACAGATCATTTCAGGATTAGCTTTGTTTAACTTAAATTAGAACAGCCTGTGCTAAAGGATCATCTGTAATAACAAACAGCCTGTGGTTCTGCTGCTTGTGGATTCCTGTCCATGTGAAACATTTCGATCAAGATTTTCAAAAGTGATCACTGATTCATTTCAGATGCCTAAATTTGCAGCCTGTGTCTTTCCAACCTTGAAACAAGTCACATTTTCCAGAAAACTGGGTCCATTTCCTCTCAAAACCAAGGCTCTGTGGTGTGTCTTATACAATCCCCAGGAAAAAAAAAAATGAGATTGTCCAGATGTGTATATAATTATTTCACTTAGAGTTTTCTAATGATAGTTTCTGTTCCTCCAGAGTTGTTTGGAACAGCTGAAGAGCTGAAAACTAGCAATGTCAACACCTCCTCTGCCCTGTAGTCTGCCCTCAGAAGGACCATATTACACCCAAGTTAACTATCCCCCACTCTCAGTCCCATCCTCAGCTATTGTGGGCAAATTTGAGTGAAAAAAGAAAAAATAGACCTAAGAAAAGAACAAAGAATTAAGTGTAGTGTCTTCAGCTTCCTGTCAATGCTGCAACTATGCAGCCAGAACAGATTTTAGTGCCATGGGTCCTGGAATGGTGAGGGTACAAATAGATTTTGCCAAGAAAAAAAGAGGAATAAGGAATGAGAGGAGTTTATAGCCATCAAAGTGCTCAGTGTGAGTGATGTGAGTGATGGGAGAAGGAGAAAACAAAGCGTTTTGTGATGTGATTCCCTCTGAGGAGTGAAGAAAGGAAAGTACTTTAGAAGAACAGGCAGTGGTAGGTATTTACCCACCTCTCCCCAAGAGTTTAGAGATCAGTGAAGCTTCATTCAATTTCTTGTAGAGGAAGGGTGAGAAGAGAGCCTAGGAGACATATGATGAAGCAGAAATGAAGGAAGATAGAAGTGAAAGATGGAAGGGAAATTGAGTAGAGAACTGAGTTTTAGTACAATTAATGTCTTCGTGAAGGGGAACAAAGAAGTGTAACTGGAAACTGAAGAGCATCAAATAGAGAGGGATAGGAAAAGATTTGCAAAGAGGTAGAGATGAGCTGTGCAGAGCAGGAGGAGACACAGGTGCCTTGGTTAGACCACATGCTAGCTACTTACAAGTGTGTGATGCATGAAAACAGAGGAGGACATCAGTTCATGCAGGGTGGCAAACAAGTGTGAAGTAAAGAGGGAAATGGGATGAAGCTGAAATAGGAGGAAAAAGAGACAGAAGGATTTTCTGAAGAGGGTCTCACAGACTGTACAACACTCTTTCTCCTTCATCTGGAGGCTGATGCAACAGGATACTAACTAAAATTTTGGCAAAAAATGAGGGAACAGTCTTGTAACACTGGGAGAGTCACTTTTCTCCCAAGCTATTGTTCATGGCAGCTCTGCAGCATTGCAGAGCCAAGCTAGTTCCACAGATTTCCTCCTCCTGTCCATGTCTAACAGTCATTGCTTCAAAGACACGCTTGGGAGACATGTGGGACACTTTACTGCAGCCTTTCAGTACTTAGAATCAAAAAAAGAGAGCATCTTTTAAAATAGGCTTTTAAAACAGGAAATGGAGGAACAGTTTTAAACTAAAAGAGGGGAGATTTGGACTAGACATGATGAAGAAATTCTTTACTGTGAGGGAGTGAGGTAGTGGCAAAAGTTGCCAAGGAGCTGTAGATGCCCCATCCTTGAAAGTCAGATTGGACAGGACTTTGGGCAATCTGAGCCTAGTGGGTGGCATCCCTGCCTCTGTCAGGGGGTTTGGAACTGGATGATCTTTAAAATCTATTCCAGCCCCAAACACTCTGTAATTCTATTATTTTCCAGTTCATAAGTAGTATACTTTGTGAAGAAACATTCTGGGAAGTGACTACAGAGGAGATTCCTCTGTGCTGTTCCTAACTTTCCCAGAAAGTGGAGGAGAGAAGGAAGTCCAGGATGCCAGAGACAAAAGCAGAGAAGGGGAGGACTCCATTTTCAGGAAGGAAACCCAACAAAGAGAAAAAAGTCTGGGTCAAACAGGGTAGGAGGTGAGGCATGAGGCGAGCAGAAGAGGAGTAAGAATAGCTAAACCAGGATTTTGGAGTACGAATCAAAGAATCACAGAACAGTTCAGGCTGAAAGCAACCTCTGCAGATGGTCTACTCCAACCCCCCTGCTAGAGCAGGTTCACCTAGAATATTTCCAGAGAAGGAGACTGGATGGGCAACTACAAGGAAGATGGCATCATCTCCTCCCAGGAGGATGCAGTTGTAGGACAAAATACAACTACTGCTAGTTGCAACAGCAGAAGATCCTATAAAACATGAGGAAAAATCCTTAATAATGAGAGAGGCTGAACTCCGGAAAATCCTTGCAGGCTTTCAAAATTCCTCAGGGTAAAGCCCTGAACAACAAATTCTGACAGTGAAGTTGGCCCTGCTTTTATCAGGCAGCTGGACTGGGTTTTCCAGAGGCTCCTTCCCATTTGAATTGTTCTCCAAACCTTTGCGAAACAGATATGGGTCATGTACTTAGATGACGAACAGACAGCAGAGAAGCTTTAGAGCAACAGAGCCTACAAGCAGTATCTGCTCCCTGTACTGATGCAGTAAAAGGAATTTGACAGCAGAAGTGTCCAGAGAGATGGAAAAACTGGTTGATGATGTCTCATGTGGGCAGAGCTGGTCAGGTTACGGAAGCCTGAGTTCACATGATCTTTCCTTTTTTTTTTTTAATTTCATTTTTTGTAGCTAAAAATTAAAATTAATCTTTTCAAAATTTTCCATGAAAGTTCTGAAAAATATGAGGTTAGGAAATGTGTCTTCTGTAAGGCCAAAGCTTCATAGTGAATTCAGATATTCTTACTGCAGCAAGCACATTCTTATATAATAAAATAATCATTGCAACATTGTTTGCTTTTACTATCTTTGTTCAAGAGTAGATAAGGAAATGTTTTTATCAGCTAATCCTAAATAACATCCCTCTCAGCTATCACTAAAACAAACCAAAGCAAAATAAAGCAAAACAAAGTAAAAAAGTATATTAGGCTGTTGAAGGTACGTAATTTTTTCATATATTTCCACTCCAATTAGTGCTGGGGCACAGGAAGAGCATAAAATAAAATAATGGTAGTAAACTTACAAAATTCCAGACAAAGCCTATCAGGTAAGATTTTAGCTTAAAAATGTTTTTTATCGTAAAACTTTCTTCCATCATGAGTACTTATATTGTAATTTGTGCTTTTTATAATACTCACAAGTTTTATGACTCCACTGGCTTTCACTTTAAAATGTTACAAAAAATCCTGGCAAGAGTAGTGGATTGAGGAATTTCAAACCTCCAGCTTCATTAATTGTTGTTTACTCTTGGAAAAAGCTCCTCGTAACAGACTTTAGCATATGTTTCTTGCCTTACATATGTGATTCAAGACCATATGTTTCCCCTAATCTGCCCCTTGTGTTTCACCATCGACATCAGGCAAGTTATTGCACTGCTGAACTGGACCAAACACACCTTAATCGAGCTGTTTGGAGGGAATGATGCCCAGTTAGATGGGGTTCCAGGTGCTTTAATTGCCTCTCTAGACATTTTAAGTCCAAAATATAAATCTCTACTGCCCTTCTGCAGCTGCTGATTCTTCCATCTGCTGCTTAGAGTCTGCAGAGGACTGTGTTTAATGTTGAAATTACCTATGAATTTCACAGTCTGTTCATTGGCACATTCAGAAATACCACAAAGAGCATAAAACCATTTATATCTGTGCAAGCCCCAACAGGGCTGTCACGTTGAGAATCCCTGTATCACATCTCCTAAGTGGGTAAACATTGACAAAGCATCACTGCTGGAAAAACCTCTGCACAAAGTGCAGCTGGAAATAGACCTGCCATGATAACTCCATGACTAGGTGACCAAACCAGTTCTTTCCCTACCCTGATGGGTATTTTCTATTCCCCAAGTGGTGCCTTCCTTGGCAGTCCTTGGGGAACGCTATCTGGATCCTATCAATTTATCCTCCTTTTTGACCCCATTTATAGAATGTTATGCTCCTTACAGGGCATTTAAATAATCTCTGGAGAACTGAACACAACAAATTGGCCACTGGGACCTCAGAAGCAGAGGGGAAGAGCCTGAACAAGACTGTTGGGAAGTACCACCCTCCCATATTTCCTGATGTATTCCTTAAAGCAATTTCCTTCCTCCAGGGGACATTGACCCACGGTGTGCCATACTCTACATGGTGCTCTGAACAGGAGGCTGTATGAGAGAAGGGAGAGAAAAGTCACCACAGCTTTCAGTCACCGTGTTTCATGTGGAAGGTCTACGGATGTGAACCATGAGTGGTCAGTTCTGCCTGCCTCTATAGCTCAGATTTTGAGGCAGTTAAGGATAAAATGAAGGTGCCATCTTTTGAGGAAGAATAAAATGAGGGTGTCACCATGAAGGAAACCCCAGGGTATCTGAAAGGCAACTGAACACCAGTTTCTGTGTATCCAGTTGAGCTCGTGGTTGAATAGGAAGTCAGATTTGGTCCAAGAAACAGGCTCCAAGTGTTTTACCTTAACAGGTCGATACGCTAAACCTGATCTCTGAAGTCATAAGTCAGCCTACTCTCTTAAAAAGTAACCAAAACTAGAAATCAGGATAAACTTTCATCCGAGAAGATTTTGCACAGCTCTCTGCCTGTGAACACCCAATGTCATGTTGTCCTCTTTGTTTACTTTTTTCTCCCCCTGCTCCCTTAGACTGCTCTTAAGGAGGCTTTCCCATAGATCCAATAAAACTGCAATGACATCACATGCTTGGGCACGAGAGAATGTGCCACTTCATTTGGTTTGCATCACGTACTTCCAACTGCTTTTCAGTAGGCCTCTGGATTCACATACACAAAGCATTTTCAGATGTTTCCTAGCAGAGTACCCAACTGATGCACATTTAAATAAATCACTTACTTCTGTCTGTGGAGCACTGCTTTCAGCATCTCATCGACCAAAGGGTGTTTTTTTCTTACCATTTCTTCTTTCACAACTTGCTTGTTGCAATTTTGATCTTGTGCAAGAGTTGTTATGGGAATAAAGTCTTATCTCAAAGAAAGATCTTGCTTTGTTTGGATTAAATAAAACGAGCAGATCTTCTTATCTTTCCTTTTCCAATAATAATAATAAAGGCTTTATTCCATTAATAAAGCCTAAAAGACATGCCTAGCACATAGCTAAGTTTTCTATACAAACATCCAGACCTCTCTTGTTTTCCACCGCGCTGTTTCAGACATCTCACAAGTTAAAAATAAGTCCACAATATGCTATCTGCACTGAAAAGTAATGGAAATTATTTTTTCACCAAAACAGTGCAGTTTTTGAATTGTCTCAACTGTAAATGAATGAGGTCAAGTTACAAACTGTTCCCCAGCCAAGACCTCACAGCTCTCTACACCTCTCCTTGCTTATGAAACAGTTTAAAATATTTTCATGTTTTACTTGACAAATGGGAGAGGCTAAGACTATCTCCAGTATCATTAATATCCTGACTAGGGATAATTTATTAGGACACAAGTCTGTGGCAGCTGCTCCAATCTGCCTTGTGCTGTCCTGCTTTGCAGAGCTCCCAGGTTTGCTCCTCAAGGAACACGGTCTCAAGAATTAGGTTACAAAACCTGGCAAAGTTTTCCAGCCAGACACTGTGAGAGAGTTCAGAGAAGATCTTGGAGCAACTGGGAAAAGTGTGAAAAACAGGACCTTTGCAAAAAGGTTGTGAGAGCTGGTTCACAGAGGAAGGGACAGAATTAAAGCATACAAACAGAAAAGGGAAATCTGAATCAGAGGGAAAGCACGAAGAAACACACAGAAAAAGTGAGTCCAATGTTGGGTGGATTTTTACAGTCTTACTGGTGGCACAGATGCAAATGTATGCTGGGATCAATCCTGAACCTGGGAATGCAGCAGAGCCTGCCTCCTGGAAGAGGCTTTGTGCATGGGGAAAGGAGTGGATGCTTCCCCATCAGTTTGGTCTTAGAGTTGTTGAAACATAAATTATTCAGGACTTTTAAGACAATTCTAATTATCTTGGATGGCTTTCATACCAGCCTGAGTGCCTAAATCCTTCTTGTTCTATGAATGAAAATTGTCCCAGAACAATTAACCCAACATATGCAGGTTCCTGAGGTTCCTGACTGGGGGGAGCCCTTTGGTAGGGTAGCTTCAGTCCCACCAGTGAAGGCACTGCTGGCATTGGTGCTCACTTTTTGTTTTGCCAACAACATGTACAGGGCAGCTGATGACATCAGGTCAGGTTCCATGTATCCACCAACTTTTTGAACTGCTCAGAGGACAAACGAGGTGAAAACTGCTGACACCAAGGTGAAAACCTCAGAAAAAGTGAGGCTTTGTACAAAGCATCCATTCTTTTAATGCATTTCTTGCTTTTTCTTCCCCAGCTGTTCTGTATATTCCATCCCGACCACTGACCTCCTCTCCCTCTGTTCTTCACTGGACTTCTCCCATCTGTTTCAGGCCATCTGTCTCAAACAGAACATAAACTCAACAAAATTTAAACCCAAGCTGAACTTTTGAACTGTATCATATTTGAGTGTACCGGAAATTAGGTCAGGGGAATTCGTGCACCCATATTTCATTAAGAAGTGAGGCCTCTCTTCCTTGTTTATTATTTCTAGAACATTTAAATTTATTGAAATAATATTATTCACTAGGAACAAAACTGCTCTAATTGTAACAGTCTTTTCAATGTATCAAAATATTATAGTACCAATAAAGTTTGTGCTGTAAAGGGTGCAGGGAAATAATGAATTGTGGGCTGGCACTGCGTCAAAAATGCAGCTGTTCTCAAAAACTTCTGACCAAGGGAAAATGGTGTCTACTCTTGACTGTTCATAGTGTAGGCATAAAAACATCACCACAGTCCTACTGAAAAGGTAGAAGGTCAAATATTCATGGGAATTTTTTTTCCCTTTTGTAATATGTTTTTCTGAACCTGTTGATTTCTACAATGTAGGGGTTTGGATCACCAAACATAGCTGAAAGCATTTTTTCATTCAACATGTCATGCAGTGTGTTATTTGTAGCAAATACAAAGGACTTCAAAGCAGTAATGACAACTTATAAACCTGTAAGGTTCCTTTTAAGGAAAATTTTTCATCAGAACCAACATAAAATTCACTTATAAATCAGTGCGCTCTTTGAATCTAGATAGAGAAAAAGGAACATTTTTTTGCCATGCTTCAAGTGAGAACCTGTCCATTTTACAGTCCCACTGACTGCAGGAACCAGGACTGTTCTGTGTATCAAAACATGTCTGAAAAGAGCTTCCAGTCAAATTCAACCAAAAAATGGTTGGAGAGGAGCACAGCCTGGTTCCTCTCACAGATGGGGAGGACCTGAATAAGTGTTTCCAAGGACACAGAGAAACTGCACAAGATGACTGCATTTGGAGCATCCATGTACAGTTAATATTAGCTTGCACACTGTTCTCGCTTTCTATTCGCAACAAAATGCATTTTGCATTGGCTAAGGATGAAATTGTGCACAAGGCAGGGGCACTGCACTAATCTCAATGCACCTTTACTGAGTTTCCTTGTAACAGCCATTCCCCATCTCTCTAGATCACCTGGAGTAGAAGCTAAACTTGAGGCTTCCAGTTTAGCAACCAGACCAACAATCTGCTACTTGTTCAAAGCTCAGTGGAATGAGGCTTCCTCATACTGTTCTGCTGTCCAGATGATTGCCTACATCCTTCCCTTAGGCTGGGAAAGCACACATGTGGCTGCCAGAAGAGAGCTGGACCCTAGGCTGCTGTGACAGAAAGCACCTTGCCATTGTTTAGCAACACCTGTGTAACACTGGCTTTTGGATACAACAGTAGGGACTAAATCATGCTCTCCCCAGACCCCGCCTCCTTGGTGCTACTGTTTTCCTTTCATGCAGTAAATCATGTCATAAATGTCATAAATCATGTCTTTGTAACTCAACATTGTATCAGGCTACATGGAGTACATTCCTCCATTAAGGCAACAGCCCCCTGAGCACAGTTGCTCCAGACAAATCCTGTGCCAGGAAAAATGCTTCTGGGGAAAAGGCACTGGACAACCCCTGCCAGCAGCTCTCTTTGGCATCCCCAGGGGTGCCCTGCATGGATGGGCACAGACAGCTGTATATTTGCTCTACCCTGGTGCTGAGGTGGTCGGCCTCATGCCAGCTCTGTTTGGGATCTGGATGGCTTTGTGTGCCTGAGCTCACAGCTTCCACCAAGGAGCTTTCATGGGCACAGCCCCAGACAGGGTCAGCTCAGGCCCTACCACATCTCAGCATTGAGAAGCCCAAAGCAAAGCCAAAGGCTGAAGAGCCAGGAGGTGATGAAGCTGTCCTACAGCACTCCACTTTATGAAATTAGGAATCAGCTATGCAACCCCTTGGTCCCCTCTGGCTGGCAGCAAGGACTCAGTATCCAGATACACTGCTCTGATGCCCAGTGCTGCTTTTATCCAGTGTAAGGAAGTTGCCCCAGAAAGGGCAGCACAGTGTGCTAGCATGCCTCACAATAAGTGGTTTGCAAATTGGTCTGAAGATTGTTGCTAACATCACAAACCCAGGACAGCTGGACTGATGGGCAGCTGGGATGTGAGGGATAAGGACTTGCTATGTGTCACCCGTGATCAGTCAACACAAGCAGCCCCATTTCCCTTTGGGGCTCTGGAGAAAGCTGTGGTACTTGCAGGATAGCAGTGCTCCAAAGAAAACTATATTTGGCGCCTGGAAATGAAGAAGCAAGTAAGGATGGAACTAGTTTTGCAGCCTAAGGAATGTGTTAGGTGCAGTCCATCATTCCTTCCCACTGAGGAAGAGTGACCCAGGCCCCAACAGGATTTTGTTTTCTCTGCAATCTTGTGGTTACACTCAGCAAAGCACAAAAAGAGATGGGACAAGCTTAAGCAGTCCCTGGGTGCAGACCACAGCCCTTTGCTCCCTGTGTACTGAGAGGGAAGATAGGCTGGGAGGGGTGAAAATAGGCTACAGAGCAGCACAGAGGAGGGGTTTTTTTTGGCTGATTCAGCAATGTAATTTGAGCAGAATGTTTGGCTGCCTGCTCCTGACTGAGATGATTAAAAAAATAAGTAGTTCCCTGATTATCAGCTGCAGAAATGATAGTCAATTTAACAAGCCAAGTATTAAATTCTTCTCACAGTGGGAGGATTGCCCCTATTGGGATGGCCTGGAAAACGCCCAAATGGGCATGAGAAATTGACTGGAGTGCAGGCAAAGATCATGTAAAGTAGGAGACTCTTTTCCTGAGGTAGTTTTCAGTCTTCAGCCTCTGCTGGAAAAGTTCCAGGTAATGCAGATTGGCATGCATGTGGACATAGGGCACAGGACATTTTGTTCTACCCATTTATTGGCAGTGATTGCAAGGCAAACTAAGCATCCTTCCTTCAGGCATAGCTCTTCTCGTCCTGTGTCCTTACTCCCTGTTCAGGTGGCTCTCACTAGAGATAGATGGATAGATAGAAGGATCTCTGTTCTTAATTTTCCCCATAAATTCTGGCTTGAATCACAGTTCAGATTACTTTTATTGCTGAGAGGGCAGAGGTCCGGAGTAGCTGTCATCACTAGGTAAGAGTAGAAATCAACAACTAATCAACATTTTTTCATTTATTTACAGTATTGAAATTAATTATCAGTGTCTGAATATCTAAGACCCTTTCTTTTAAGGTTCCCCAAAACCATCACACTCCCACATCACTACTGGGCTCTTGTAGAGTATTGAAGCTGAGCCTTGGAGGAGTTAATTGAGTGTAGCAGTGTAGGTGGAAACTAAATGTGGAAGCTGTGAGTCACAGTCAATTTCTCATTTCCCTCTATTGTTTGTATTACTTGTACTGTTTTCAGACCTTCAGTTTCTGAAAACTGGCAGCTTTAGCCAGGCCAGTAGAAATAAACAGCAATCTATAATTAACATCAGAGAAATAAATACCCTAAAGACTAACCAATACATGTAACTAGCAGCTACCCGACATCCCCAGTTTGAAAGGCTCTGCTTGTTGGAATGGTTGCTTTTCATGATAAGGTTAACTGATGGCATAACCTAAAAAGGGTCCTGTGGGGTTTTGGTTGGCAGAGGGTGGCAAGAGTCCAGCCAGGGCACCAATGCCAATTCAGACAGGAAATTTGAGAACATAAAAAGGAGCACAGACAGAACTCCAAATTCAAACCCGACAATAGAACACTATTGATGCAGAAGGGGGAAGAGGAGTGCTTGTACATACACTGTACTTGTTTAAGATCTCTGATTGCACCCATGTTGATAAGGCACAAAAATATATAATAGAATGTTTTGGGGTGAAAGAGACCTTAAAGACAATCTAGTTTCAACACTTTCCACTAGGCTGTTCAAAGCCTCATCCAACCTGTCCTTAAACACTTCCAGGGATGTACCAGACACTGCTTCTCTGAGAGACACATGCCAGTGCCTCATTGCCTTCACAGGAAAGAATTTCTTCTGAATTTCTAATCTAAACCTTCTCACTTTCAATATGAAGTCATTGCCCCTTGTCTTGTCACTACACACCTTTGTCAAAAGTCCCTCTCCAGCTCTCTTGCAACCATTTAGGCACTGGAAGGAGCTCTAAGGTCCCCCCAGAGCCTTCCTTTCTCGAGGTTGAAAAACTCCAGCTTTCTGAGCCTATCTTTCTAGCAGAGGTTCTCCAGCCTTCTGAACATCTTCCTGTCCTCCTCTGGGCTTGCTTCAGCATGCCCACATCCTTGTGTTGGGAACCCCAGAGCTGGATGCAGCTCTCCAGGTGGGGTCTCATGAGGGCAGAATCACCTCCCTTGCCTTGCTGGCCACACTGCTTTCGATGCAGACCAGGATGTGCCTGGCTTTCTGGGCTGTGAATGCATATTGCTGGCTCATGTCATGCTTCTTGTTCATCAGTGCCACCAAATTCCTCTGCTCAGGGCTGCTCTCAATCTATTCTCCACCTAGCCTCTGTTTGTGCTGTGGAATTGCCCCCACCTGAGTCCAGGCCCTTGCACTTGGCATTGTTGAACTTCACAAGGCTCATGAAAATACACTTCATCAGTCTGACCAGGTCCCTTTGGATGACATCCCCTTCCTCCAGCGTGTTGACAAGCTGTTATGGGAACCAGGGAAAACATATTTTTATCCCATTTCACCTGAGATATAGAAAATTGCATTTTCAAAAGATTTCAAAAGCTTATCAGCCTGAACTCCAACTGTAGGGCATAGTTTACAGTGGAACAACCATGGTTATTGTATAGGAGGTTTTTTAACGCAACATCCTATGCCATTGAATTGCACATGCTCTTTGTTGGATAAAATACCAGTTTGTGAGAGGTAACCATGGAGATGAGGAGAAATAACAGCCTCAGTCCTACTGACTTGACCTCATGTGCCAACATGATCCCAGAACCACTTTTGTGGCTTCACATATGTGCAATTCAGCAAAATCAAGGGGAAGGTCAATGTGCATTATCTCACTCAACTGGGAGAAGAGGAAGGAGAATGGAGCTTTGATCACAGAGCTTGTGGACTTGAGAAACCTCACTGTATAGACACATGGCTCTAACAAGACTGAAGAGAGCTTATTTCTTTCTTTCTAAAAGAATGCACCAGATTGCCTTGAAATCATGGCTTCACCTGGGCTGTATGTCCTGCCAAATTTCAACATGAAAATTTGCATGAATAACCACAGGGAATGAGCATGAAGCTGCTGATATCACTGATGACTGATGATGACTCGTGTGACAGCTTTCCAGATGCTACTGATGGATGTGCTGCCATGGGACAGCCTGGTCCAGGGATCCAGATCTCATGCCAGAGAAGGGCATAGGAAGGCAGATGCAACATCATGATGCCTATCTCTTATCTCTGAGCGTGAATCCAGACTGCTGTGCACACCAGGAGGAGGAGAAGGATGATCCTGAAGAAGGGCTCTCTGAAAGAGGCTTATGAAGGAAAAACAGGTTTCTGTGTCCCAAATAATATTTAAACCTTGGAGCTGTACTTGCATTCCAGAGGCACTTAACCCATGAACCTCTTAACCATGGTTAACTGATGGGGAAGAGATTGTGATGCTGCCTGTGTCCTCCATCCAACTTAGCCCAGTGAATGGCACAGAGCACTGAGGACACATCCAAAACGTTTGGGGCTTTAGAGTGGGGCTCTGTGGGCCTGAGAGATTTTTAGGCTGCTAGCAGCTGCTACCTTTTCTCAAGGAAAAGCTTCTCAAGAAAACTTTTTTCTCAAGACAATCTTGGCAAACAACTATCCTTTCTCAAAACAATCTTTGTCCAGCTGGTGTTTTCTGTTTCTCTAGTTTTAGCAGTGGTATTAGAGAGGTGTGGTTCCTACTCCCCAATCATGTTACGTCTGTATCAGAACACATTGTTAAAGATAGCAAAAATTCAGAAAATAAGGCCTTCTTTTTCTATACTTTTGCCTTCTGAAATATTTGGAGTCTTTCATATCCTACAGCAACAGGCTCCCTTCACTAGAAGTGACTTAGAGGCATTTGAACCATTGCTCTCTATTCCAGGGATATTCCTCTTCCCTGGGATTGATATTGAGCTGTTCCTAATCTTCCATTTCATGAATGGCACATAATCCTCGCCTTGGTTTCTGCTGATTCCTGATCTAAATAGATCAAATCAACCCAACTGTTTTATTTGACCACCTGAACAGAAAATGGCTTAAAAGTTTCATTTCAAGTTGATATAACTTACCTGCTTCGTTTCTAATTGAACCAGTGATATGTGTGATAGGATTAATCTTTATTGACCACAGCTCCACCAGCTCTATTCTAGACAGAGGCAGTCACCCATTAGAGTAGAACAGCCTTAGCCAGACCCAGAAATTATTGGTTTGCTAGTGTTTTCATCTTCAGGGAAACAAAGTCACTCAAAATTTATAGCTGAAAACAATTTTGCAGTAGTTCCAATGAGATACAAAGCAGATACCTTCAAGAAACTTAAGCAGAGCAGAGCTGACTGATGCTTCTTTGGTGCCTCAACTTTGATCCATATTTCAAAGACTGAACTGAGAGTGGATCTGTGCTACCAAACTTGGTGTGTGCTTCTTTCATAACAGAGATTTCCAAAGCATTGTATTTGGGGTTCTATTCATACTCATTGTTCCTTATAAACTCTTCTCTTTTCTCTTATTGTCTGTGTTTGGGAATGCCTGTTCTCAGTTTTCACTCCTAGCAGATATTTTCCCGAATGAATTCAGATTTATTGCTCTCTAGTTTTGGTATTCCAGTCTCAAGATGTTCCATTTTACACTTGAAGTATCTCATTTACTTCTAAAGCATCACTTGAGATTTGAAGAAGACCTGAGACCCACCTAAGCTCAAGTACAACTGGTTGAGCACAAGAAAAGCACCAAGAGTCAGTCTTAAATGATCCAGTATAAATCATTGCACCAGCGCTATTGAAGAATGTGTTCGGTTTCAGCATCTGACACCAAGAGAGATTACAAACTTGTAATGGGTTTCAACAGAAAATGGGAAATTAACAGGAAACAGTTATTGGGAAAATCTGTTTGATTCTCAAAATAATGCTTTCCATTACAGCAATGTGTTGCACTGGGAAAAACATCCAAAAGGAAAAAATCTTCACAGATCATTAATGAGTATAGTAACAGCAAAAATAATGATGCACTGACTCTGGTAATTGGAAAAATCACCAAGCATAATAAAATGGACCACCATCAAAGGAATCTTGTATTAGAAAAACATACAGATTACAAAGGGAGAGAATGACATATAGAAAGTGCATAATAATGTAATGCTGAACAATCAGTCATCTGAAATCCTGTTTTAGACACACAAGCAATTCCCTCATCTACACAATGGTTGTCCTCTTTCTTATTCCTTTCCACAATATTTACTTTCTTATGCACTTTGCATAGTTAGTGGCATAACCAGAACTCAGAAGAGCCTTTCAAAACACAGAATTCAGCTTACCCAAGTAATCCCTTCAAGTACCCATCAGAGCTGTGATATGACAGCAGCAGCATTTACAATCCTGAGAGTCGAGATAATATCCTGGTGTACACTGCAAATGACAGAAAAGCGCTTCCTGTTGGCATCTGAGTGGAGTGCTGAATTTTTAAGATGCACTTTATCCATCAGGCTCTGATGGAAAAACAATAATCGCAAGTGGGAGAGAAGACTGATGATCTTCTGGTCATTTAGCTCTTCCCATTTGCTCTCTACCTTGCAAGAATTTTTATGTCACATTTGAATCAAATCAACCATTTAAGGACCTCTGATCTTAGTTTGTCACTGGCAAACATTTTTGCTCACATATAAATAATCTCTTCCACCTAAGCTACAATGTGTTCACATTGTTCAGAAAACATATTTTAAGTCTTTGTTTTGGTAGAGGATACTTTCTTTTTTACTTTTATTAAAGTTTTTTAAAATAATTTTTAAACTAATTAAATCTGGAATCTGATCACCTTCAGGGTCATCTTGTGAAAATCTTTTTTCAGATATGGGCTCTGAGTTCTGGCCAGAAAATGGTCAGATTAATCCATCTCACTCCATTACGCTTAAAGCTGGGCAGATAATTTGAGGTGCTGGTCTATAACCAACAGAGAGACAGAGGCACCTCCAGTGGAGTCACATCACTAAGAAATTATTTTACATATTTTGGGGCAGAAAGAATGTTCTTCAGAGATTCTTTTTACTCTCCCTGGCCAATAGTAGAACAACTTAAAGCAGGAACATAATTTTGCAGAAGCTGAAATGAAGATACAAAGATACAAAGAATCATCAGTTACTGAGGGATTAGCCGTCTCATCTGGTCTTTCCTTTTCATTAGTAACAGCTCAGAAAAACTTTTTCCAAGGAGGGTCCAGGAGTACATGATTCACCCTAGGAGACTGAATGGGGGCTCAGGTAACTTTTTCCAGATCTTCCCAGCTTGTGTCTCTACAATATTGCATGGAATAAAGATCAATTACTGCATCAGAGTCCTCTACTATCAGTCTAAAAGGGCCTCATTCTCTCCAACAATAAAAAAGTGGAGCTCAGACACAAATATCACCATCAAATATGTTTATATTTAATCTGGCAAACCCCACCATTACAGTTCAAATAGAAAGCACATCTTGTGCAATTTAGTCTCAAATATTTACAGTTTTGATATTGCAGCTGGGTATCTCCTACTTTCTAGCAAAGGACAAAGATTTCCAAAGGCATTGCAATGCATACAATATTTATTCAAAGTAAAGTCTCTTTGGTATCTGTTAGTGAGTGATAATGTGAGAGGTTGAAGAGCAACCTCACAGTTTATATTTCAGCTCAATTTCTGGTTGTCTAGAGACCAGATGTTTAAGCAAGAAGATGATTAGCACTGAGTAGGTGGAAGGTTTGAGGACAGGATGATAATGTAGAACTGAAGATTAAACATTCTCCAGAATCTTATGTGACTGTAAATCAGTGGACTTCCTCAAGCTGCACCAGGCAACAAATTCCAGGTATGCCCTCTGTCAAAATGAAAATTCCTAACAGTGAGAATAGTTATGATCTGGCTTTGACAGACAGTAGTTAATAAACTAATGGGATGAAAGCAATTTTGTTTGAATTTTAAGGTAGATGGAATTTAAAAATTAATTGAAGATCACCTTCTACCATATTGTTACAACAAAATTGAATGGATAAATGAGTGCAGCACATAAAAGCCTAAGCAATTCCTAGAATTAGTCCTTGGAGAAGGCAAAGATTTCTTCCTGTGTATTTGGAAAAGGATTTAAATTCCTGACCCATGCACCAAAATGTCAAACCAGTGATTATTACAGCAAACTACTTCTTTCTCTGTCCTTCACAACATTATGCTGAATGGGCTTCTCAAAAAAGAGCAGGGATGAAATAGATCAGTCTCATCAGAAAATGGGTGACCGCAGTTCCAAGTGTATGGTACCTCTTGGGTTACTATTTCTATGCACTTCTGCATAGTTCAAGAAGGAATATAAGCCTTACTCCACCTCATTTCTACATCTGATGACATATTATCTTTACCCTACATGCTGTCAACTTGACATATATTGTTCTAACAAGTTCAAAACCAAGTGCAGTGGTAAAATTCCAGAATCAGTGAGCTCTAATTTGAATGTCACAAAAGTTTTCCCCAATGTCTGAACTTTTTCCTTACTCTGAACATTTTTGACCCAGTCTAAAATGTTGTAGAATGAATTCTACTTAGGATTGACTGGCTCAAACCCTCAGACTCTGTCCTCTTGCCACAGCAGCCGCAATATTATTGCACAATAGCAAAATGATATGATGAGTTTTTCATAGAGACTGATTTCCAAGACAATAGTTTATTTTCCATTAGAGATATGAAAGATATAAACAGGATCTAAACTTTCTTCCTGCAAACATTTACTTATGTTCTACACTTCATTTATCAGAGTGAGCTAATTGACATCAGACATTTGTGCACACAAAGTTAAATAAGTGCATGAATACTATCACTAGCACAGAGGGTCAAAAACTAAAGGAAAGCCCTTATGCAAACAGTTATATATATTCAAGTGGGTGGTTAGGAAGTTACAGCTGTCAGCTGAGCTCTGGTACTTGGCTTGTGCATGTTCTTACTGTGCAAGGGCACAACTCCACTTTGACATGAGTGGTGGAGAGATCTAAGCATGAGCATCTCCCAGGGCAGCTGATGTACACCAAGAGCAGGAACATGCACAGTGGTGACAGCTCAACCGCAAACAGCATCTCAGCAAAGGTCAACAGAGATGTGCTGCCAAACCTCTGAACCCTCCTTCTCCAAACCTGCCTTTCAAAGGTCACCGCTGCAAGTGATGGAAAGATTTGTGCAGGGGATGAGGAGTGTTTTCTATTTTAGCTCGAGGAGCTGCACTAATCTTGCTGTAAGCTTCAGGAGAGGACCTGTAGATCCCTTGAAAAATAAATCTTTATTTTATCTCAGCACTGCCTTTTTCAAGAAAGAGCAACACTCAAAAGATTTGCACAGCTGAAGTGATTACTGAAATTCCTCTGAAGCATTTACTCAAATAGAGTGAAACCTTGACTAGCACGAAAAATTTTAAAAGACTATGAAAAACCTTTTTCTTTACAAATGATTTTTTGTTGATTCTTTGCTGACCCAATTTGAGAAATGCCAGGCAAACTAATATATTTTAATGCTGAACGTGTTATAGAAATGTGTCAGCTTGTCTGGGTCTCCTTCATCTATGGAGGCAAAACCAACTCTTCCGAAGCAAAACCACGACATGAGTTTTATTTAACAAGCCATCATGCAGAGGAAGGATGACAGTGTTACTCAGCACTTTGTTGATAAGAGAGGTGTACGTGCTGAAAGAGAGGCTCTTTGTGCCTTCCAACAAAAGGCCTGAAAGGACATAAAACAATAAACAAGCCTGACAGCACTCAGGTCTGACAGTGTGCTGAATAAACCTGAGTTGTGTGAATTACAATAGCTCATTTGTTAGAAACACAGAGGTGCACTCAGAGAGAGGAAACAAAAAAATAATTCTTGGCACTGTCAGGGAGCACACCCCAGTCTGTGATAGTATCAATCCCATAATATATTCGTTAAAGAAAAAAAAAAAGAAAGGCTTTGCAAAGGACAAGAGATTTGAAAAGAAAGGTAGAGAGGTTGCTCCAAAACATTCATCATAGATCCTGGGAAGGACTTACCTTGGTCTGAATTGCATAGGAGGATGTGATACTCTAAGAATCACATAAAACTGAACTGTTCTGGTGTGCCCATCATAGGAAGGACGTGGACCTGCTGGAGCGAGTTCACAGGAGGACATGAAGATCATCAGAGCGGGCTGCTCTCTGCTATAGAAATAGGCTGAGAGAGTTGGGATTATTCAGCCTGGAGAAGGCTCCTGGGAGACCCTGGAGCCCCTTTGAGTAGCTAAAGAGGCTCCAAGCCCCCAGGCTGGAGTGGGGTTTTTGACAAGGACATGGAGTGACAGGACAAGGGGCATCAGCTTCAGACTGACAGAGGGAAGGTTTAGATTAGGTATTAGGAAGGAATTCCTTCCTATGAGGATGGTGAGGCACTGGCACGTGTCTCTCAGAGAAGCAGTGTCTGTTTCATCCCTGGAAGTGTTTCGGGCCAGCTGGGCTTTGAGAAACCCGGTCTAGCTGGTGTCATGCCTACCAAAGGCAAGAGGCTTGAAACTAGATCAGCTTTCATGCCCCTACCAACCCAAACCATCCTGTGATTCTGATTCTATGATTATGGACTGCAGGAACTGAAATGGGGAAAATATTATTATCATCAATAATTTTAAGCACCGGACAAAATAATTTCGTCCATCTCTGAACTTATCCCAAATTTTGCCAGAATTTTCCAAAAAGCTTCAGGTTTAGAGCAGGTAAGGAATGTAATATAATCTAAACCTACCCTCCTTCAGCTTAAGACCATTTCCCCTTGTCCCACCACTATTTGCCCTGGTGAAAAGTCTCTCTTCAGCCTTCTTGAAAGTCCCTTTCAGGTACTGGAAGACACTCTAAAGTCTTGTACAGCTACCTGTGCAGTCCTAGCAGGCATGGTAGCTGCTGGAGTGGAATGGAAACCCTGGCTTTGGTAGGTGTTCTTGGTGTCGCTGGTGCCTCTGCTGCTGTCACGCTCAGAAGCCGCAGCACAGCCCCGGGAAATGTGTCACCACGGAGCGCTGGCGATGGCTTGGATCGACCCCTCTGCTCCGCTCGGTGTAACCACTAGATGGGGCGAGGCACTCGCCCTACAAACTCCGGGCTCCGGGATGGTCCCTCCCGGACCCCAAGGGCGGCTCCAGCACCGAACACATCACGCGTTGCTCCTCGATGCAGAAAGCATCCAGGCAGAACGCAGCGCTGACCTTCACCCTTCCACCGCAGCCTATAAACTGCTCCACCAGCTCTGGGGCTGTGTGCTCCCCTTCCCACCTCAATGTACACGACATTATTTACTCCTGTTAGATTCCACCTCCAAAACTGAAAATGTCCAGCGACTGCTCCTGCAGAAAAGGTGCCAGGCTAGAAGACAGCTGCATGCTTTTTCTTTCCTTACGCGGGCTGTAAACCACAGCAGAAACAGTGGGGCTATGTGTTTTCCTTCTCACTTACATGTGCAATCCTGTCTTTTTAATAGTCAGCAACTAAGCTAGAAAACCGTAAACATTCATGGATTGCACCCACACAAAAAGATTCTAGGGCAGAAAACTCCTGCTGGCCTTCAGTCTCCTATTGCAGCCTGTAAATTGCTATAATTTTTGTTAAACTGCACTATCAGCAGTAGCTAAGATCCCAGGTGAACTCACCCAGTACCATGAGTCGTTTGAAACAGTGGAAAAAAGGGGATTGTACACTTAAAATAGGAAGGCAAGTGCATAGCCCCAGTGTCAGTGCTGCAGTTTGTAGGATGCACAGGGAAAGAACAGGCTACAGCAGGAAGGTAAAGACCAGCAACACCTTTCTGATTTGTCACCTATTGCTTTGGAGTTGTCACCAAGTATTTTGAGTATCTGAGCTTATTTGGTGGCATGATGCATTTAGCAGGTTAGGCAAGTTCATATTCCCATCTGGATGCAGGGCTGTTGAAGGGCTACATGGGGAAGGATACGGCCAGGAACAGCTGTTCTGTCACCTTTTGTGTTGGAGCGGACACCAGGCATTTTCAGTTTTGGAGATCTGTCTCTATTGAAGTCAGAGAGCGTGATGGTACACTTAGTTGGCTAGGGAAGCATGTAGCCTTTAGTGTTGGTGCTGCTGCTGAAAAGCTCCAGAGGAAAAAGCAAAAGCCAGTAAGACCTTTCTGGCACCTTTCTGTGGGAGCCCTCACCAGATATTTTCAATTTTGGATCTGTATTTGGGGAGAGTTGCAGAGTGCCATGGCACATTTAGGCTCTTCATCCTGACTTGGTAGCCTTTCAACAGGCTCAGGTGATAGTGACGATTAGGTGTTAAGGACAAAACTCTGGTTTGGGTGAGACTAGAAAAGAGGCTGTCCATAGCAATAGCTCTCAGGGCTGACCACTTCTTTGGTGTAAGCCTTAGCTGGCAGCTGGCCTTCTTCTTGCTGGCCGTGGTCACCTCCATGGTTAGGTGTTAGAGCAGAGACAGAACTCTGGTTTTGTGGCTTCGGATGGGAATGCCAAGGAAAACTGAGGCCTAACAGCAGCTTTTGGCCCTGGCAGTTCTGCATGTATTTAATCTTTGCTTGTCTGTGCATTTTTACCACACCCATGGCCACCACTCCCAATTCCTGGCAGTCCCAGGATGGTTAGGGACATTTCAAGAGCTGTGCATGATTGCTCATTAATTACTAGGTAGTCATCCACAGACTATAATCCCAAGGTGATAAAATTCCTGCACACCTTGTTAGTGTGGTTCACTAGGCCTGGAGAAGACTTTACTGCAGAATCATTTCCAAACTAATTCTGCTTTGCTCTGTGGTTGGAGGACCTCATCCCCACCTGCTCAAGAGAGTCCTGAGCTATGTAGCCAGGCTTGTTCTAGTATTCACTCAGGAGCAGCTATTTTTATTAGCTCTTATGGAGCCTGAACTAGGGTCAGAAGGCTGCAGCACAACAGTGTGCTCCAGGATTTAATAAGTATACATCTGGCATTGACACGAGCGTGTATAAATACCCTCCTTGTACTGCAGCACCAGTACCCAGAAAAATTGATTGTAAACTGGAAGGTGACATGGGCCACTTCTTGGTATATTCAGTTTTTCCTTAAGCGTCAGTGGCTCAAAACATTTGCTCTCACCATTGATTGAACAGTGTTCACTGTTTTAAGAGAGAGATCATTTGCTCCTTTCAGATTCAGGCACACAGAAAATTAGAGCAATTACTAATATGAGTGAAGGGAATGGGTCTTGGTTATACAATTAAAGAGATGTTAATAAAAAATAAATATGGATTAAAAAAATGCAGGTTTGGGCCACATCTAGACTCATTCTCTTATTCCACTTGCTCCTGCAAAGGTTTGATATGTTTCTTGGCTACAAAAAATGTAAAGCCCCTACTTAGTAATATGCTGCCTCCAGAGGCATGGTCTTCAGTGTAAGGGCTCCCCATGTTCAGTCATGCAGTTACATTTGAGGATCTCTAGGAACACTGAATACAAATTATATATCAAAGCATTTCTTTTTTACTTTATGGAACTTTATTTTGCTATGTGGCCTTATTTTTAGGAACTCAGCAGCTAGGAGTGCTTAAAATTTTCTGAGATTTACTTGGGCAAATAGAGAGAGAGTGGGACACTGCTGCTTCTGCTCATTTTCTTTTCCTCCTAGGAAAAGACCGGAATAATGAGTTTACACAGAAGTCTGCAAATAATGTAACATGTTTTCAAGCTCTGATCATGTCTTCAACATTCATTCTACAGAAATGTCTTCCCTAATCAGATAGAAGACAGAGCCCTCTTCTTGTGCTTGTGTCCTTAAATGTCTCTTTTAAAGGGCACAGTGAAGAAGAGCGTTAAGGAGGGCAGAATTTTTCAGCCAGTAGAGGTGAAATTCCTGGTGCAACTAGTAGTGAGGCTGAGGTTGCTATTCCTAGTAGGCACATGCACACACACACCACAGATACACATAAATGCATGGCCACCACACAGATCTTCTACACAGACACACAGATCACTCCCATGATCCCAAAAGGCATCAATAGCTGTCAGGGCTTTGTACCACCAAAAGTGATTCTCCTAGAAAATGCAAGGTCCTTAAGGGAACAACCTGCTGCATGATCTTACTGGTTGGAAAAAGTGAAAGGGGCACACAAAGTGATTGGATCTGCAGAGTCTTTGGTCCCTGGTCACTGGAAGAATGACTGGCTCTTCAGAAAAATCACGAGGAATACAAAAGACTTATTTGTGCTGTCTGAAGATTCACTCTTAAATCCTTCTCCAGCATTCTTTTGCCTACAGATTATTTAAATCCAATGCTGCCCCTTGCAGAATTACAGCAGACAACACAGCAGGTGCATAGGACTTGAAACTGCATGGGCAGTTGTTTCACATCACGAGAAGAAAACCTATAAGCCTTTGTTAGATTAAATAACACCCCTGAAAAATGCTTTGTACTAAATGGAAATCTTGGAGTTGTGAGGTCTGTCTTGGAGTCCTTACTTATACATTGTTTAAATGACTGGAAAAATTAGGTCTTAACATACAAATAGGGATCACCTCACTTTATAAAAGATCTCTCCTGTCTTTGAACTACCAATTCTGCTGAACATCTGGCAGCACATAAGACCATGTTAACTAGTTCTCAGATTATCCATTAAATGATCTGGTCTTTGTAATGTTTACAGTTTGAAGTTTCGTGATCAAGATGCCTGGTTACCAGCATGGTGTAGCCCCCTTGTGTTTTTGTTTCTTAGGACCTTGCAGTTGGAGAAGAGTTGCCCACAGGTTCTTCTTCCAGCTGTATTCTAGCTGATGCTACAGAATGAGCAAATCTTTCCTGGCTTCTGGACCAACTACAGCCTCAGCCTGAGCAGACGTTGTGAAATGTCTTTTGGCAAGGATCATAGGATCATTAAGGCTGGAAAACACTTCTGAGATCATCGAGTCCAACCTCTAGCAGGCCACTACCTTGTCAACTAGAGCATAGCATAAAGTGTTATATCAAGTTGTTTTTGGAGCATCTCCAGGGATGGTGACTCCACCACTTTCCTGAACAGTTCATTCCAATGTTTAACAACCCTTTCCACAAAGAAATTCCTCCTGATGTCCATCCTGAATCTCCCCTGGTACAACCTGGGGCCATTTCTTCTCATCCCATTGCTGGTTGCCTGGGAGAAGAGCTCAACCCCCACCTGGCTACAACCTTCTCTCGGGCAGGTGTAGAGAGTGAGGAGGTCTCCTGTGAGCCTCGTTTGCTCCAGGCTAAACAACCCCAGATCTCGGCCACTCCTCACAGGACTTACCCTGTAGACCCTTCCCCAGCTCCATTGCTCCTCTCTGGGCACACTTCAGCAGCTCCATGTCCTTCCTGAACTGAGGGGCCCAGAGTAAAAGCAGCAATGTTTTTGGGGCATCAATCTCAGTTTCCTTAGTTTTCTCAGTTGCTTTGAGTGGTAGAGTTTGGATGTTTCTGAAAGGGTAGAACCAGAGGATTCCATAAATGGGAGGGGTTTGAGTGCACTAGTGTGGGGGCTCGTGTATTTGTCTCTTTAAAAACCAAGAAGATGTAAAACTCTGGTGAAGACCTTTAACTACAAGGAGTGGGAGATTATTCAGAACCTCTAGTCTGGAGTGAATTGATTAATTTGCTTTGCATCAGAACATAAAATCTGAGATGATGACATTTCAAAAAGGAAGCTCTAAAGTAGGTGTCTTTATTTTAACTCCATTACTGTCTGGGTGCTTTAAAGCCTGCTGAGTCAGTCTGCCCATGTTGACCTAAAGTGCAGAACAATATGAATCAGGGAGCAAGGAAAACAGTGAAGACAGGAAAGTTTTCTACTGAGGTAAAAATTAATTTCACTCTTTAAAAGGTGAACACATTTTTGTCCTTTGTGGTCAAATGAAATACATGTTCGTGATTTCTTATGATAAAGGTCTGTAACAATCAAAGCTTAGGGTTATGTCATTTTTTGAGGTAATACAGAATGCCAGCAACATAATTACTGCACAAAAATTGAATTCTTCATAGATTGTTGGGTATTTTGGTTTATGATAAATGATTTTTTTATATCAAGTTGTTCATTTAAATACAGTAATATTCATTAATAATTAGATTAACTAAACCAATAAGTAACAATACTAATTGTTTGCACTGTTCCTGCACTCTCCTTGACCTCATCTAATCTTCTCATTACATGGCCCTGTGGATTCTTTTGCAGGCTTCCTATTTCTGTTGTTTCTGAAGAAAGTATGATGACTGGTTTTGATTGTCTTTGCTGGTCTTTTATAAACTTTCTTTTTCTTAGCCTGCCCTGCTACATTTACACTCTCCTATTTTCATCATTTAGACACAGTAGGCATTTTTCAAGGGTGTCTGTACACATTACATTACTTTATAAATAAAGAAAAATGGCTGGTATTTCAAGCGTTTCATGATATATTGGGCTGTAATACTTAATTTTTCAGAAGCAGAACTAAAACATATTCAATAAATATGGTCCTGAAAGCTCAGCAGTTAATTTACTAACAGTCTTTCTGTAAATGAGGCCTTTCAGGTACTGAATAGTTTATGGTTTGCTCTTCTCAATAGAACAGTGTTACAGTGTTTAACATTACCTGATCTTTATTACTACAGCAAATGAGTAATATCAGAAAACTGTTCCATCCATTCAACATGAAATGATACAGAATACTCTACCAACCACACTGTGGTTCTTGCCAGACAACATTGTGAGAAATACTTGCACTTGCAAACCTAAAAGCTTGCAGTAAGGGATATGCCTTGGAAAAATAGAAGGCTGTGTGGGCAAATTTATCTAAAGTATGTAAACTTTAAAACATGCACAACACTTTTCAGAGATATGTTTGGCTTTTTAAAACAAGATGTTTCATCACAGTGCATTTGATGAATGTGTTGTGGGAAAGCATATATCAGATCATAATTTCCTGAGAAAATATAGCCTGGGACTGTTGTGACAGTGTTTGCCTAAGTCAGATGGAAGCTGGTGCTCTGAGCCCACATCCACCTCTCTCAGGTACAGAAATCAGACAATAAAACAGGTATTGTACTGTGTGGGGTGTGGTGGATCGGCTGTATGTTAGGTCAAGACATGACTTAGAAAGTACTTACAGTCCTTGCTACACAGTGTTACGCAAATATAAAGTGCAGCCATAGAGCAGAAATGAATAATTATATATTAGTCACTCTTCTGGAAAATCCAAGGCTTCACTGCTGTAAGAGGCTCATGTTTCTCATTAACTTCCTGCTGATTCTCTGACAAAAATGAAAACAGGCATGACTTAGATCTTTAGGCTTTAGATTGACCAAGAGTTTGAATGTCTCGGCTCCACATTCAGGCTTTTCACATTCTGCATGCCAGGTGGATATTGTACAGCTGCTTTATTTTCTAATTTGTGACTGCATCTAGTACCTAGACTCTGCATATACAGATATGCTGGGCATTTTTGGACAGTGTAATAGTGTAGGGATATTTGACATGGCCTACACAAGCTAACTTGGGTATTGTATGTGACTAGTCACAGCTTCACAGAATGCTCAGTTAGAGCAATGTACATGCTAAACACTGAAATACTCACAGAAAATGACTGAATTCAGCTTTGGCTGAAAAATTTCACATTGCCCTGGCCTGTATGCGTGCCCAGCTGGAAAGAGAAAAGAAGGCAAGTGCATTTAGTCTGATAAAATGGACTAGAAAATTCAACTTTATTTGAAAGAAAATTAACTTGTGAAAAACATGTTTTGAATGCAACTCCAAACATCATTTTGACTCATCTAGAGAAAGAATAGAGGCGGGGGGGAAAGTGTGTGTGTATATAAAATAGCTTAATAACAGCGAGCTAATGCAGTAACTTTCTGAAATCTGGGTGGTGTGAGTTGAAGACATTGATTTTCTGCTGTCCAAAAGGCATGTGACACAATCCTACTTAGAAAATCAAGCATACATCTGTATTTGCATTGCTTTGGTCTCGAAGTTGACACTGTTCCTCATTTCATCAGATTTCTAGCTGAACTACGATATCCAGTTACATCTTTCCTTATGCCAATACCAAGTGGGTCCACAGACTGGTTTAAGATTTCCAGTGTCAAGGAATTTTCTGTGTGTCTTTCTTGTAACTGGTGCTTACTGTGAGGTTCATTATCTCTGCATGTTAAATCCTGATCTCTGCGCTTATAGGTTTATCTTCTCTGGCTCCTAGTTCCTTAACCATACAACTGAAAATTTCTTATTTTTCCTTTCCTAACAAAGACACCTGGAATAGTTTCCTCTTTGCACTGGGATCTTAAGAACTAGGTCTGTCTTGGTACTGTTGTCTTCTTATTGCAACATTGCTTCAATACAAAGAGGTCTTCTGGAACAAGTAATTACACTGAATTACTTCCAGAGAAACATATGCTTTTTAATTGTTCTGAACATAGTTTCTTCCAGAGTTTTGGTTTTTCAAATGCTTTATTTTTTTTCTTTTCTATGTCTGGTTGTTGACAAGAAAGCCCTCTTACCATCCTTTAAAAGGCACACTGCACTTAAATAAAGGGTGAGCTTCTGGAGCAATTTACACCAGGACCCTGGGGTTGTTTGCTATTCCCGCCTCACTCCTTAATTCTTTTTGCCTGTTACTTAGTACCTGTACTCTTAAAGTAAGAGATGGGGTCTGAGGCCCTTCAAAGCTGCAAATATCTATGACCTACTGTTAACTGTCTTCTGACATCATTTCAACTAATGCAAGCAGCTTCCTTCACAGTGTGACTGCCCTCGTGGCGTGCACACACACACGTGCCACTCAACATTATCACTGTAAGGCCACGTCATTCTGGGAAGTTTTGTGTCATATTTCTCATTAATAGCATAGTGGGAATAGTAGCTCCCATAGCTCCACCAGTATTTGGGGTAGTTTCCTTTGTGTCCCAACTTGGTCATCAGAAAGATTTTAGGAAAGATGACTGGGTAACTTGGTTAGGCATAGGTAGTTATAAACGTCAGCTATGCTGACGGGAAGAATAATTTAATTTATTATTAAATTTATTATTTAGTAATAAATAGGTGTGGCTGAATCATTAACTAGAAGGCTGAAAGAACGTATTTTACCATTAAAGCTGAAATTGGCAGAATCTGGCTTTTAACAGGCACACATCAATTTCTACACCACATTGCTACAGTAGTCTTCATTTCCTCCTCATACTCTTTACCACTGAAAAAACTTCTCTGCATTGCTCACACCTTTTTCCTTGCCCCCAGCTCTTTTTCATGTCCCTAATTACTCCTGGAGTATACTCAGCTTCCTCTTTCTATTCATCATCTGTTTGGTTGAGAAGACAAAGTAGAAAGGAAATTGCCTGTTACTTCCCTGGGGTTACAGTTACCGACTGTTGTTGTTTAGCCTACCTTATTTTTCTTCGGGCTGGCTCTTTTTTCCATTTCCTATGTAAGGGTGTGAATCCAATCCCCAATTACTATGGATTGTTTTGTTTCCTTGGTAGTATTATCAAGAGTTTAGCCAACACGTCAAGGGAACTGGTTCTTCCCCTCTGTTCAGTGGTTGGGAGACCACAATGAAGTTCTGCATCCAGTACAAGAAGGGCACTGACAGACTGAAGGGAGTACCGTAGAAGGTCACTGGGATGATCAGGGACTGGGATAAACCTATAGAAGGAAACAGTCTAATTTAATTCAGCCTGGAGAAACAGAGGCTACGTGGGGACATAATTTCAGTCTTCCACAATGTAAAGCAGGATTATAGAGAAGAAAGAGGCAGATTCTTCCTGAAGGTGCACAGTGAAAGGGCAAGAAAAAATGGAACACCTGCTATAATTTGGGAAATTCTGATTTAAGGAAAAGAACTGTCCACATCATGGATGGTTAAACATGGGAGCAGATGTCCAGAGATATTGTGGACTCTCCATTCCTCCAGACACTCAAAACAGGACTTCTTTTAAACTAGCCCTGCTTAAAATGAGACATTTGACACATAATATCAGGAAGTTCCTTTCTAGCTGTATTATTGTGTGATTCTATATATTAATTATTCTGAAACTTCTCCTCAGATTTACTAAAATGCACCAACAGACTTGCAAGTCATTTAATGGGAGGAGCAGGAATCAGGGGAAAAATGGAGACTGGCAGACAGATGAGTGAACAAATGAAGTAATGCTATTAGATTCCTTTCCCTAGAAATATACTTGTCCTGACCACTGGCAGAAATGGTAGACCACTTGCCAACACCGTTCCTTGCCAAATATTAGTGTCTGCAGTAAGAAATCCAGATTACCATTAGGAGTTTCCTTTAGTGCCACTCTGAATGCAGCTGTAGCTCTATTGGTGTATTTTTACCCATCCTGGCTCCCATGCAGACATGAGAAAGCAGTGTGTTATGATTATTTCTGTGGTGTGACATGTCTGCAGGACATCTTTGCAGAATAAGGAAATACATAAGCAGCAGCAAATGCTAACAAGTTGAAACATTTAGGAAATTTTACCCAATGACACAATAATCAACGAGGTAAGCTTCAATGAAACAATCATATAGACAGGAACCGGTTTGGCTTGCAATACATCACAGAGCTATGTGAAATATGAGAGCTTTCCAAAGCTGTTGCTTGGGAGCTCAAGGAGTGTGAGAACACAGTATTGAGGAAATTGAATGTATGCAAATTTTATGTAAATAACTTTTATTAGACCATGATTGACGTCGTGGAGGAGGAGCACCTTTTCAGGCCAATTTAAAAACCAGGGATAGGCTGTCAGATTGAGATCAGCCTCTCTGTTTCTTCATGCACAGACATGTGGTCAGGGATTCTTCTCGGTATTCTGTCCTTGAACTGGTTTCCCATAGTGTCTTCTGAAACGTAAGTGGTCACACCTTCTGTGTCTTTATGATAACGTATTTTATTGTATTTGCCACCAGCTTACTTCTTCTGGGACACTGCTATATTATCAACAGGATATTTGAGACATAGATCCTTAAATGTGTTGGCTTGAAAGGAGATGACATTGAAGGATGGTTTGGAATGGTGCTCTCCATCATAAAACTGCTGTGAAATCTAGTGTGAATGACAGAAACCTGGAATTTGAGTATCTGAAGTGTGATGTGCTTGGGTAAAGTGGCAGGAGACTCAGGACTAGACTAACAAGTAATACCAGTAATTAGGATTGATATGCATCAGCAGCACAGAGAGAGCACCATGTATGGGGAGGTGATAGAGGCCAGACAGTGGCTGGGACTAAGACCATGCTGAATGGCAAACCCAGTACAATTAGTGTTCCTATTAGCACTGTCAGTGTGCATGGCTTTATACAGATGATTTCAGCCACAGTATTCAAAAATACACCAACATTAGACCTTAAACCCTCTTCTCAAAAATTCTAAAGGAAAACACTCTGAAAGACAGCTTAGCTTCCTCCAATACACTGTTAATTTTAACACTTTTAATTTTGGCCTTTGAATTTCAGGCAGCCTGAACTGGGCAAGTGAAAATAAAAATAAAGGCAATATGAGCTGGCAAAGCTGTGGGAGAATAAAAGGGAAAGGATCAGATTAGAAAGAAAAGATTGTGTGATTCATGTTGTGCTACAAAACCGACTCATGAACCCTGTGATACGTTATTTGGAAAGAGTAGTTAGGATAGCAAACTGGTGGACAGCAACAGAATTTTAGACAAACATAGCAAATATGAAGGAATGTTTTCCAGGGAAGGAAGGCTACCCTAATTATAAAGAAAAAAGTATAAATAAAAAACTTCAATGGAAGAAAGAAACAAAGAAAACAACACAGGGAGTGGCATGAAAACAGAATTGGGCGTGCAGATTAGATTGAGCATTCCCTGGAATTTCCTGCAAAATGGAAAAGCAAGATCATTTCTTGTGCATTAAGTGGAGTGACTTATGTCGGTTCTTATCCAAGAGATATCCCGAAAATGAGAAATTTAAAGATTGTTGCAACCTTTAACAAGTATTTTTGTTGTTGAAGCTAGATATTGCTCCTCCTTATGGGAGGCTGCAGAGGTTTAAGTACACACCTAGGTCATGGGAGGACAAATGCAACTATGCTTTAGCCATTTCAGTAATTGGAGCTGTGTAAATACCTGGAATAGAGGTACAATATCATGCTGGGTAAGACACTGCACAGAATGATGCCAATCCCCCAGCTCAGAAAGAATTGTGAGGGATTGAAAAGTTGACATTTGTACTTTCTTAGCATATTATTTAATAATCCATTGAAAGAAATTTAAATCTTTCCATTGTTTTGAGTGAGCTTTGGATTGTGTCTTCCTTCATACCTATGGCACTTCTGTGGTATTTTCCTCTCCTGTTTGCTCTGACTTTCCTGCATGACTGAGCTTTCTGATCTGCTCTTACAGGCAGTATGTGTTGCTGGTCCCATCAGTTGTGCGGAGCAACGCGCCACAGACGGCTTGTGTGCAGTTACACAACCTCAGTGAGCCTCTGTCTGTGAGCGTTGTCCTGGAGTATGGCAGTGTCCAAAAGACTGTCTTTGAGGAACCCTTGGCAGAAAAAGACTTCTTCAAGTGCAGCAAGTTCAAGGTATTTCCTCTTTTCAAACTCCTGAAGAGGGGATAGTAGCTGGAAATAATTCTGATTGCAACTCTCCTTGTCAGTGAGGAAAGAAAGACAAAGTGTTTAAAATAAGATAAACTGCTGGAAAGGCTGACAAAATAGGGAAAAAAACCCCATGGATTGTAGAAGGGAGCTAGAGAGAGACTTTCTATCTCCATTCACAGAATAAATAGAAAAAAGCTTTAGCTTGTCATCACAGTTGCATGCTCCTTATGGAACTAAGTATCAAGCAAGAGAACCCAGACGGGTTGCAGTTATTCCCTTTCCCATAACCCTGCAAGGTCTGTACACACAAGCAAAAGAGTGCCAAGGTGAGGTCTTCCAGAATGCAGCGGGAGAAAACACTTCAGAATTAAAGGTACATGGCTGTGGCAACCTGCATGTAAGTAGGGAAATGCATAGGACAGAGCACAGCTTCAAATCTTGTTACCTGGTGACAGATTACGGGCCTTCCACAACAGAAACATCCAGAAATTAACAAAGGTGGGGCTTCTAATGACTTTCCATAAGCTATTTATGACTCAACTGACAGTATCCTACTCTAAACCCTGGGCATCAGGGAACCTCAGCATGTCTCATTTATCACTTTTCCTCTGGGGTTTTGTTCCTCTCCAGGTTCCTCCTGCAGCTTCTGATCCCTTGGCATTCATTTCCTTCTCAGCCAGAGGTGCCACAGTCGACTTAGCTGAGAGAAGATCAGTGGCAATTCAGAATGTGGATGGTGCTGTCTTCGTCCAGACGGACAAACCGCTCTACAAGCCCGGACAAAAAGGTGGATGAAGGGTTTGAGTCAGCTAGAGAAGTGAGAAACTGAGGGCAAGGTTGGGTGAAGGAGAACAGAAACTTACTCTTGTGGAATAAAAATCTCATCTGAGTTTCAGGTCATCAAAGTTAGTGAAAAATAGAACCAATTCACAACAGTGCAACAAAGTAGAATTCGTGTGCTTGCACTTAGTTAATTGCATTTACAGAATCTCAGGTTCTGTCAGGTTTACTTAAAGAGAGTTCCATAAAAAGTATCCTTAAAGATACAGAAAATAATTGGTTAGATTTGGAGCTAATAAAGTTAATATTAAAATGAAGCAAGCACCTCATTTCCCGTCAACACCTCTTTCTCCTTAACTGTTGATCTATTTTGAAGTGCTGATTCCATTACAATATTTAAATGACAGTACTAGCTGTGGTGGAGTTAACTATCTCTTTAACATAATTATACTTCAATGCTGCACAGAGTCTACATTTAGAAGAAAGACAAATCATTTCTTCTCTATGATTTTTACATTGAACTGGTTTGTAAAAACAGTTTTTTTTAGGAAATGCTCCAAAGAATGGAGTCTTTCAAGAAGGATTGAAGGCAGTAAATTGTATTTACTACTAAGGTAGCTTTAGTCCAATTGGGTAATAATTGAAGATATTTCAGCTGGCATTTATTTTGGTTTTCTTTTTTCACTGGCTAAGATAATCCTTTCATTTTCTCTGCTCTTTAGTTTTTCGAAGAAGCCTGGGCAAAGCTGTGTATTGAAAATTATTTATCACTGCTAATAAATGATAGAGGCATCTGCATGTGACACTTGGAGATCTGACACTTGGTGCCAGGTTGATATTTGGACTAGAGAGTCCTGGAGGTTTCTTCCAACCTTGATGATTCTGTAATTCTTTTTTATCCTGTGTCTTTTTCAGTGATGTTTCGTGTTGTCACTTTGGACAGCCAGTTCAGACCTGTTCAGGAGACGGTGAGTTATAGTCAAAACTTTTCAAGTACCCTCTTGAGGTACCTCTTCACTGAGAATCTCTCACTTAGATATTAAATAAGAAGGACCTAGAATAGGCTTCCTGATGTTTTTTATATTTTGTATTTTTTGTATTTTGTATATTTGCTGTAACTCTTTACTTTCACACTCCATCATTTCCCTGCCTTTGTAGAGGGCAAGGCTCTGAAAGGACTTGTGGAAATATCTCACAGCACACAGATTTTGTTGTCCCAGATACATAGAAAAAGACTGGATATTTTTGCAGAAAAGATAAATTCACAAACCGGTTATCCTCTTAAAATTATCTCATTAGTTACAGACATGAGTTGCAAATTGTTTCCTTGGTCTAATCTTCTCTATCCAGAAAAAGCTGTTCACAGCTTTCTTTATGTTCTAGTGTTTATCAGCCTCCACTGTTAGATTACTGTTTCAATAATTTTTTTTCTCTCCCTTTATTTCCTCCTCCAGTATCCCAGAATCATCATTGAGGTAAGAGATACAACATGAAATTAAAGCACAGGTTCCTTTGGAAGGGCTATGCTTCATCATTTCCCGTAGAGTCAACAGCTGAGGGAGACTCACCCAGAGCACACCATTTAAAGCCAATGGATTTGAGATTGAACAATGGCAATATCCTCTATCAAGCACCAGAGGAGAAGAAATCAGCAGAACTGGAGCTGTTAGTCAGAGATGGCGTGGGGTTGCTGCTCTGCCTTTCACTGGAATTCAAACAGCAATGTTCTGTCCAGGGTTACCTTAGGAGGATTACAGCAAATAACTGGTGAAACAGCCTCATTCTCATACATAGGCATAAGAATAGTGACTTTCTGAAATGCCATAGTCTCATGAGGGCAGGCTAACAATGAATCATCTTCTACCACACTTCATATCACTACATCTTCCAAGCACTTTATGAGAGAGGTCAGCATAACATTCCTGCTTTACAAAGGCAGTTGAGTAAGAAAGATTTATGCTACGAGTGTCATAGACAGGCAGCCTGTGTCCCGGACACAACCTGTGTCCCAATCAGGAACTGTTTCTGAATGATCTGAGGCCATCTGTCAGTGTAGCTAATTCCCAGTTAAACATAAACCTAGGTTTGTTAAATGCATAAGCAGAGATGAAAAGTAAGCACACATCATCAGCCCCAAAGCACTCTTAGCCAGTGACGCATTTAGCCAATATGTCAGAAGAGAGGCCTTGAAAGAAGGCAAGAAATGGTGATAAATGTTTTGCTACATCTCTTTCTTCCAGGATCCAGAGCAAAACAAGATCTTCCAGTGGCTGGATGTGACATCAAAGAGTGGAATTGCCCAGCTCTCCTTTCCAATAATCCCAGAGCCTATTCTGGGGTCCTACCAAATTACTGTGGAGACGAAGACAGGGGAAAAAGAGTACTACTCCTTCAGAGTGGAGGAATATGGTAAGCAAAGGCTCATAAACTACCCTGTGCTAGCAGTGAGGCTCTGCCTAAGTCAGATAAAAGCTACTAGTGCAGAGTTTAAGTCCTTTGCATTCTCCGCATCATGCCTGGAAAAGAAAGACATGGAGAGAGCTGGGTGGACTGGTGCATGAGAAACAGGCCTTTCCCAGCTATGTTGTCATTATTGCTGGTGACGTGGGATAAAAGATAAGTTGAAGAAAGCAATCTATTTGATTTTATTATTTCACTTAATCTGTTGCCTTTCTCCTTCACTGCAACTGGATTGCATAATAATTTTTGTTCTCCAGGGCTTAACCAGTTTGACACATTGGCATTACTCATTTTTCTTTAAGAAAAAAGATTAAAGTGATTTATCATAGGGTTTTCTGTGACTATTATAGTTATTAGTATGATTATTATTTAATTTTAAAGAAGTTACTAATCTTACCACTGAAGGTTATTTTTTCTAATGTAATATACTACAGCCCGTTCCTAGTTAGGTTCTTCTTTGATCCATTTCCTCTCCCTTGTTGGTGAAAATATCTTTGCCAACTGTTTTTTTTTACTGTTTTACACACATACAAACACCTGTGTATGCCATGCAATTGCTAATCAGTCATATTCATATTATATTCTCAGTGCTGCCAAAATTTGAAGTGACCACCACTGGGCCAAAGTCGATTTCTTTCTTTGATGAAGAACTCAGGGTGAAAGCTTGTGGTTCGTAAGTATCAGAGCTGAAGACAACGCAATTGTGCACAACAAATGGTATAGGCATTGAATGGTGAGCTGTGCTGGGAAGCAGAGATCCTGCTGCTGGTTCAGAACGTGGCTTAGAGCAATTCCTTTAGCTATGACTTTCATGATATAAAAGAGGATAACTCTTCTCCTGCTGCATAGCAGAATTAAAACCGGGAGAGTTTGTGCGTGTCCAAACCAAGCACTTCCTACTTGCTAGCTGTTGTGTTTTATTATTACAGAAAATGAGAGTCTATCATTAAAATTGCTGGCTGTGATGCAGCCCGAGTGCAGGATGCCAGGAGTTAAAAGGGTGAATAGGGTCTTTCTGCAATATGTTCTGCCTTGTGTAAGGTACTAATGAGAAAAAGCTGCAGGGAATTATATCCTGAGTCCCGCGCTGCTTTCCAGCTTCAGACCTTAAAGAATGACCGCACCAAAACAATGGTGAAGCAGGGGTTTTCCAACAAAAAGGCAGAAACAGCCTAAAAATAGTAGAAGGGAATTCTACTAGGGCTGGCTGCTTCCCAGCTGCTCTTCTGTCTGTGCTCTGGGTACTGTGGAGGGATTTAGAGTCTGTATTGCTCTGCAGCTTTTGCAGGTCTTATGTTAAATCCACATGATTGAATTCTCATGTTTCTTCCTCTCCTAGGTACACTTATGGCCAGCCAGTGCAAGGAAATGCCCAAATTAATGTGTGTCAGCAGAGATTTTATAGTCCACTGTGTAAACAAAACTGGAAAAAAACCTGTGAGGCTGTCACTGGACCGGTATGATACACAACAAGTTCTTTCTTCCCTGTCGGCTTTACTACCCAACATGTAGCACAGTATTCAGTGGCCTCATTAATTTACAAGGGAACGCCAGAGAGACAATCTCAGTGGTGTGGTTTTTCTCACTATCTCACAGACAACGTGAAAGACCTCGCTGAAAGACTGTTTTATCCCTCAGAAAGGATCAGAATGAAGGAGAGAAGCTTATGAAACTGTAGATTTGTAATCATTTCTGAAACACTGGGGCTGTGTTCTTACCAAATCTAATCAGCAGACCTCTACTGGGAGTCTTTGAGGACAGTTAATATTAAACGAGTGATTAATTTGTCCATTAGCTCAGACTCAAGGTGCTGTGGTCACAGAGCACAAGTATCATGCAAGATGGGTTTAAGAAGGAGCATGAGCAGAGAGAAGGCTGGAGGGGATAAGGAGAAAGTTTCCAGGTGCTAGAGTAAATGATATTGAAACAGTCATCTGGGATGGGAGCTGGGAAGCAAGAAATGTAAGGCAGGCAGGGAGATGTTCAGAGACTCACTAATACATAATGAGGAACAATTTTGCAAACCTTGAGAAAAATGGGTTTTCCCCTTTGTGCTATTATTTCAGCTGGAAAAGGATGGCTGCCTCAACACTGTCATCTCCACCAAAAAATTCCAGCTTTACCGCAGCTATGCCATGATGTATGCCAGCCTCAAAGTAGAAAGTGTCATCACTGAAAATGGGACAGGTAACACCAAGTGGAGGTTGGGAGTAACTGATTAATGCAGATCCAGCTAATGCCTGGATCTTCCTGAGAGGAATCCCCTGTATCAATGTCTGTGTGGCAAACAGGCAGCAATTATGGTTTACTTTGTGTAGCTCTCCCTCCAGAGCATCACCACTCCATACAGCTTTTCAAAAGGAACAGCTTTCTGCCTGTGTTTGATTTCTGTTTCCTCTCCTTTGTACTGGGTGTGTCTCACAGGTATCCAGATGAAGGCCTATGACTATGTTTCAGTCAACCGAGAAAATGACCGAGTGATGCTCAGGAATATGGATTCCTATTACAAGAGAGGAATTCCTTATCATGGTGAGGTAGGTACATGAGAGGATACATGTAGACCCAAACTCCCTGAGGTCCAGCATGATGAGCTCTGTGTTGCCCTATTTATGACTGTGACCTGAATGTGCTGTCTGCTTCCCATGATAATGCTGCATAACAGTGACTGCATAGTTCTCTTGATACTCCTAGAGAAAAAATGAAAATTGTGTCACACCTTGCTTGTCGGGGTCTCTTTTTTGCTATAGTCAGAGGATGCCTAAAAAGTGAATAAATGGAAGGTCATATGAGTGGGGAAGAGGAGTCTTCAAGAAAATTCTTCAGGAATGGTTATGTCTAAACTGAAGGTAGAATTGACCCCATGTTGCATCACGCAATCTGAGAGATGTTTACTTATAGTAGTATAGATGTTGGAGTGCATTCCTACTTCTTAGCAATCTACACATGCAGGATAAACCAGGCACAAAAAGGACAATGGCCTGTACAGCATCATCCTGACAGGCAATGGAGACAGTGGGTGTGCACAGATGTGTAGGAGTTGAAAGGTGCTACTGAGCTTTACAGGTTGCCTGTGGCCATTAAGTCATCTGGCTTTTTGGGTGTGTTAATCAATGTTCTTCAATAAGTATTTCTCCTCCCTTTGTGACTACACTGATGGGGATTTCCCACTGATGGGAACTCCCAGTCCCTCAAAATACCGAGGAGCATTTGCCTCTTCAGTACATTTCACCCTTGATTTCTACTCCCTGCAACTGTCCTCAGTGTTTAAGTGAGCATCCTCTAGTGAACACAGGTTTTCTTTTGTTGTTGTTCTTTGCTTTTTTCTGAATCCCTTGGGTATTCATTGCGTTCAGGTCACTGTGACAAGTATGGATGGTGAGCCTGTTTACAACAGCACTGTCCTGCTGGAGCTCAATGGAGATTATCTGGCCAACTACACCACCGACAAAAATGGCACTGCTGCTTTTTCCATTGACACGTCCAACTTCTTTGATCCCAGTTTTACGCTGACAGTAAGTAAACACAGTCTAATTCATGAATAAATACTTCATAGGAGAGAGGGTTTAGAAGGAATACCTGCAAACCCTGTGAAACTCATATGGACAAGCACCAGTGCCTGAGAAGAGGCACACTGCACCCCAGATGTAGTTTTGGGTTGTAGTGAACTTCAGTCCCTCCCTGCTTTTCCCTCCCCTTTAGAAGCTTGAGACTGCACTGCCTTCCCTATCTAGCCTTGGTGCATGCCAGCATCCTTCACTGCTGCTGACTGCTTTCCTGCATTTCTGCTGGCACAAACTCATGCCTGTTATCATCATATGGTCTTCTTGTATTGTCATGCCTTTGTTCAGTGTGATGGAAAGAGCTGAGAAAAAGTGTGTCATTTAGAACAATGCCATTCTAATTCGATGTAAGTCCCAGCAGTTCGTGCAACTGGTCCCAAGCCTGAAAAAAAGCTGAAATAACCCTCCTACTGCAATGTGCCACAGGCATTTGGATGCCTAAAGGTGTTCAGAAGGCTGCTCACTCTGCATTGGTGAAACACAAATTTTTCACACTAGTTCTTACTCATGGTTTTAACAGCCTCACAAAACCAGTTTCCCAACAGAGTATTTTACAGAAAATATGTCTTTGCCTCTCAATGTCTCTGCCTTGCATTTTCTTTTTTTCCACGCTGATGATTCCACATGTATGGTTTTCTATGTTGTAGGTCAAACAGGCACCACATGAATGTGAAGACTTTATCTGGGGGGTTGATAATGAGCCCAAAGCCTCATTCCTCATCCGGCGTTTCTACTCACGGACCAACAGCTTTCTGAAAATTGAGCCAGTGACAGAGGAGCTCAGCTGTGGCCAGCAGCGAGCCATCAATGTTCACTATGTCCTGAACAGAGAAGGCTACGGCAATGCCACACACGCAAACTTCTACTATGTAGTAAGTCCTGATGTTACTTCTAAAACACCTTTTCTTCACCTGCTCTCAAGCACTCTGTAAGGCAGAAATCTCACGATTAGACTGTGGTTATGGGTCATGGCTCAACCTGATGGCCTTCAAGGCTTCTCAGAACAATACTCAAAATCATTGATTTCATGGTGGAAGGGAGAAGGTGCTTTTGATCCCCTTTCATGAGATTTTTCTATGCCCAGGTGATGACACAAGGAAAAATTACTCTCAGTGGCAAGAAGCAAGTCAGCATTTCTGGTGGTAAGTTCCAGACCGTATTACTACTTGTACTTCAGAGCATACTAAGTTTTGCAAGTGATGAAAGCAAAGAATTGGCTAAATCAGGTACTAGTGCCTAAACCCCATGACCTGTTACTGCTCATAGAACCATTTTCTTTTGCTGCAGCATCTAGCCAACCCCCCATATCATAATCACTTTGATCTTGTTAATAGAAAGACATTTTGTTGTGATCAAACACATGGAATGCAACCTTCATCTGTTTTATTATATTATTTTATAATGCCAAGGAGTATTTATGGTCTCACAGTTAATGTGTGACATCCTAGTCTTCATCAACTAGAATAATAAAACGTTTTAAAGTTTGGAATAATAGGTGTCCCATTTGAAAGGGGTATTTAGCAGTCAACTCTTGAAATTCATTGCCCTTTCAGAAGTCTCCAAATACCCATAAATGACAGTGATCCTGACCTTCATTCTTTTATAGTTAAAAATAACTTTGCTTGCAGAACCTGGTCTATTTGCATACTTCAGGAAGTGGCTTAAGTAAGCTTCTCTCCATATATACAACTTGTTTCATATTTACCATCTTTGGTCTCAAGCCTAATTCCATGTCCATGCACTTGTAGTTTTCATCCATGTAGAGAAGAATTTCATATTCCTTAGTGTTAAGAGAACTCTCCTTTAACTCAGGATATTGCTCTATTTCCTCAGGGGTAGGAGGTTCTAGTTTTGAGACCCAAAGGCAATATTATGCACTTCTCATAGCAATTGTGTACAGATTTCCATGTTTAACTTCTTCCCAGCATTGACCTCTCTCTGCAAAGCACCCTGGTCTCAGCATCCTCCAGTTTGTATATGATGGGAGCTGTCCCTCAGCCTCTGAGAGAAATCTTCCAATATCCAATTCCCTGGGTTTTAAAAGTGCTTGTAGGTTATGAATAAATATGTGGTCCTTCCACCAAAACTGAGATTTGTCTAAGGTCTTTAGCTGGCTTGTCCTTACCTGATCCACATTCCTTCCACAGCTTCCAGAGGTACATTCTCCATCACACTGACTGTCACTGAGAAGCTTGCCCCCAGCGCCAGATTGCTGCTCTACACAGTGCATCCTCATGGGGAGATAGTGGCTGACAGCTCCCGCATACGCAGTGTTATATGCTTCAAAAACAAGGTGGAAACCTTTGCTTTCTGATTAAGGGATATATCAGTGTTTGCTGAAAAATGGTCAAGAAATTATCTCATCAAGAGCCCTGCACTGGGGGTGGCATTTAGGAATGGAAAAGGTGCAGGTGTGTCTGGGGTCATGAGAAGCTGTCCCTGGAACTGGCACATATGGTCATGCCCCGGCAAAACTCTCCACACAGTGGAGAGAGAAGGGTGGCTGGCGGGGAGGGTTATGTGAATTTTTACAAACGGATCCAGAAGGGACATCTAGCGGTAGGAGCTTTGTCCTACAGAGAACAGCGAGTGTCGATGAAAGGTGAGATTTAGATCTCTGCGCCAATCTGATTCACCTAATTTCTGGGGGGTTGTTTTGGATTTGCTAATATCCAGGTCCAGCTCAAGTTCTCTGAGGAGCAGGGTTTCCCGGGCTCTAAAGTTGGACTCCACCTGGAAGCTGCTGCCAACTCCCACTGTGCCCTGCGAGCAATTCAGAGCGTCCTTCTTCAGCCTGGGCAAGAGTTATCTGCCGAGAGTGTAAGCCACATCCCCAGCCCTGTGTTCTTTTGAGCTGGGAACAAGCCACTTCCCACTTGTGATGTCTCTGCTGATGACTGTATTTTTATTTTTCCTTGGGAAACTGACATTTGTGATTAGATTGATAGCACAACACTGCTTTTGGGAAGCACGGCAGCGTAACATATATCCCAAGAATATGCCTTATGTAAACCCTTGACAGCATATTTCCTCACTGTGGAGTGATTGTGTCAAAATTGCATTTTTACAGCTCAGATAGGCCTTGGGCCCAGAACAAAAGCTGTAGATGACAGCAGTGTGATACATGGAGTGTATCTCCATGCTTGTATCTCCATGCTTTCTGCTCAAGTTCACTCCACAAAACCATTGCAGCTCAGAAGGAGGAGGGTACTGTTCAGTCCAAATTGCTTATTCATCTCTAGGTTGGCATCACTAGTTAAGCCCACCAAAGTCTACAGGCTTGCTCAGGGACCACCATAAGCTTTGAGTATCTGTGAATTTGCACCTGCCTGAGACCTTCCTTGTGCTTACACTAGTCATTCTCACCTCCAGGTGTACTACCAGCTTGGTCGGGGTGATTTATATGGCTATTACTACAATGGGCTCAACCTGGAAGATGACAGGCCACAGCAGTGTACCCCATCCAAAACCATCTTTTCAGATGGCTTGTACTTTGAACCAGTGAATGTCAGTCGTGATGGAGATGTCTACAGGACTTTCAGGGTATGTGGTCTGTGTGGGAGGCTCTTTAAGTGGGAGGGATTCCAGAAGAATTCATCTGCATTAGCATTCAGCTTTCTCAGGTGGTGGTTCTTACTGCTGAGAGAAGGCAGCTGATGTCTGAAGCTGCCTAAAGCCTCCAATCACCCAGTTTCTGCCTTTTTTCCCTCATCACTTATTCGGGAGATCTGAAAATCACTGCCAGAAAATCACTGGGTTGCTGCCCATGGTTCAGTAGACGTTTCCTAGGCAGGACCATGGCCTTGGCTCATGACTCCAGGCACTTCTTGTAAAGACCTGTGTCTGTGATGCAGGCCACTTGGTCCCTGATACACTGGACTCCACTGCCCACTGGCCCTGTGCCCTAAGACACGAGGCCAGCACCAGATTCATCATCACTGCTCTTTGCAGAACACAAGGTGTCACTGCTCCATAAGAAATACAAAGAGGTTGGTGAGGTAGGGCTGAGACATTCAAGGGTGAAAAAATGGGATGAAATGGGATGAGGGAGGGGAGAAATGAAGAACAATAATCAGTGATATGCACTGGCAGCTAGTGAATGCCCTGAGTGATTTGAAAGATTCTTTCACATTTAGGATATGGGTCTGAAAGTGTTCACCAACTCTATGCTACGGAAACCTGTTCTGTGCAATGAAGAGAGATCAGATATGGGAAATTACCCTTCTCACTATTATGATGAGAACCGCATGATCGCAGGTAAAAAAAGTTCATTCTGAATCTCCAGTTCTTTAAAACTGTTGCCTGTATAAAATAACAGCCAGTATATTGGGGGGGTTGGGGAAATAGGCCTGTGAGCCCCAATTTGCATCCTGTACTCTCCTTCTGGCAGTCCTTGCAGTAGAATCAATTTTGTTTCAGGTGCAGGTGCATATTGAAAAGACAGGGAATACTGTGATGCTGCTTCTTTTATAAACTGATATTGGCTTTAAGGGGTTTTCAGGTCAGAACCTTTCATCAAATAATAATTCAATTAAATATTTAAAAGTCAAGACTTAACACAGCATGTGGCACTCTTAGCACATAGTCTCCAAAACCTTTATAGATCAACAAAAGTTATGATTATCTCTCCATCAAGTCAGATTGCTTAGCAAATGAGCAAAAGTAGCAGTCATAAATTGCCACAAAAGAAAGTGTTATTCAACACTAGCAAAAAGTTCTTCCTCATGAGAATTGTAGTACAAGGGGATCTCCAGGAGGTTTGGAATCTCCATCACTGCTGGTTTTCAAAACTGAGCTGCTAAGTAGCAACCTGGTCTGACTTTGAAGTTAGTCCCACTTCAGGAAGTTGGACTAGACAATCACAGGGGAGCTAGATTTTTTTTCAATGATTCTGTGATTCTAAGTCATTGTAAAGCATTTAAAAGCTTTGACGGCAATACTGGCTGCTAGTGCCCTTTTGCAAATCAGAGAGAGCTAGTTGTAGAGGATGGGGAAGACACTTTTCTAACTGAATGACAAGAACTTTCAATATGAAATGAAGTGAAATGTCTTGTAAAATAGCTAGTATTTCCAGTATTTTCCCATGGGAAAAGAGAATAGGTAAGAAATTGTTTCTTCGCATAGCCCCATATCTCTTGGATTTTTCTCTGTTATATGGGAGGACAGGAAATAAAAAAAATGCTCAAACAGGATACTTAGTGTTCATTTGTGGTGGTGAAGCATGTCTGACAGAAGTTCAGATTCTTCTCACATGATGTCTCTAATACTATCTTTTAATCATATCCCCACTTCTAGCTGAGTCAAGCGCTGTTGGTGGGGGTGCTGGTGGTTTCACCAGTGTTCGGAAATACTTCCCCGAGACCTGGATTTGGGAACTGGTTAACACTGAGTAAGTATGTTTATCTTCACTTCGTTCTTCCTTTTTTCGTTGATTCATTCAGCTGAAATGGACTCTGGGAAGGAGCCATGGAACATATGTTTGCTTTGTAGATGTGGGTCTACTTTTCCCGTCTTGATCAATGACAATTGCAGACAGATATTCTGTGCCCTATTTCCTGTCTTTCTGATGGGGAGAAATAAATAGGGGTGAAGAGTGAAATGAAATTATTATTAAGGAGAGAGAAGGAACTTGTTATTTTTCATCCAATTTTTAATTCAGCAGAAAAAGCCTCAATTCATTTTATTTTATTTTATTTCAGGCTATCATAATATCTACAATGAGAATATTTCCATCTTAACTATGCCTTCAGAAGTTGTTCTAGAACATTAATCTAAATTTATTGATTCTAATCAGTGTGGTTGGACATTCTGGTTTTTCAGCAGTTGGTATTTCTAAATTTAAAAAGTTGAGTGTTTGAGTGCTTAAACATGTAGTTAACCAGCACCTTTATCTTTACTTCAATATTATAACTTTTTTTTTAATATATGGAGAAGTATCTTGTAGAAAGTGAGATGAAAACAGAGAAGTATCCTGTAGAAAGTGAGATGAAAACAGAAGTTCTTGCTCAAGCAGAAAGTCTATTCTGTAACTTGTCTTGAAAAATTCCAAAGATCATTTCTCATTCTGTGTTTCTTATTCTCTTCAGTTCCAACGGAGAGATCGATGTCTCTTACACCATTCCTGACTCCATCACAGAATGGAAAGCCAGTGCTTTCTGTGTGCACGATGATGCCGGGTTTGGCATCTCCCCACCTGCTTCCCTGAAATCATTCCAACCATTCTTTGTGGACATCACCCAGCCATACTCCGTCACTCGAGGGGAAAAATTTAATTTAATAGCCAATGTCTTCAACTACCTCGACAAGTGTATGCAGGTATACCAAGTTCCCTTTCACTTCCTATGTGGCTTGCTTGTTTCCCAGAGATCTTTTTGGTCTTGAAGGAGGAACCTCAGCAGAGGGTGTGGGTCTGTGCTGTGCTGTGCAAAACACAACAAATACTGAGTAATGCAGCAGCCTCCTTTGCTCTGCAGCCTCATTTTGAGGCCATCTTCTTTCATTTGTAATCTTGCTCCTTCTTTCCTTGTCTCAGATCAGTGCCACACTGGCACAGTCAAGTGACTATAAGGCAGAGATCCTTTCATCAGGGGACAACACAGCAACGGTGTGTGCCAATGAAAGAAAAACATATATTTGGGCTGTTAGCCCCAAAACACTGGGTAAGTTTGTCTTTTTACCACCTTGATTTCATGTTTCTACTCCCACCCTTTAGGGCAGGATTAATAAACCACGAGCAGGCATTTCTGGACAGCTCCATTAATTGCTAATAAATTTGCTAATAATTTTGGACTGGATTCTCAATGGGCAATGAGGACACCGTTCCTTCCCAGTTTTATAGCTGTGTTAATCTGCACTGCCTTCGAGTCCACATTGTCTTTTTTTTAAAGCAGTTGTAATTACTTGCATGTGTAAGTGCTGCAAAAGTTGAACGAATAAAGGCAGAAGAGCTATAATTAAATTATTGCAACACTGCCCTAGGTCAGAGAAAATTCAGTACAAGGCTAAAAAGAGGTGGAAATTGGTACTGAATGTCCATTTTCTGGCCAGGATGACCCCTCTTTCATTCCTCATACCGGGGCCACAGGCAACCACTCCTTTCCACTAACAAACAGATATGGAATCTTGATGAAATTTGGTTTTACTGAGCTGTCTTTAGAGGAAACACATTTCTCAGCAGTTCATCAGCCTAGAAGAGGCAGTCAAAACCAGAGGTAGTTGTAGACATTGGAGATAACTTCATTTCCTTGGGCTGTTGGGTGGCTTTCCAGGTGAGGTGAAATTTGTGATTACTGCTGAGGCCAAAATGAGCACGGAAGATACTGGGAACAGCGCATCTCCAGAAGAGGAGGCCACTTACAGCGACACCTTGTTTCAGACCCTACTCGTTGAGGTACAGTAGGAAATCTGCAGGTGCTTTCTGCCTCATGGAAACTGGAATTCCTGTGGCTGAGGGTTAGAAGAAATTAGGGGGGAGGGAGGGATTGCAGTACAGTGAGGAGGGAGTACAGTACCTGTGTAGAGTAGGCTTCTCCATATCAAAATAAAAGTGAAAGTCATGGTGGTCACAGTATCCACTGTCCTTCTCCCACTGTCTGCTCCTTGGGACCATGATCATGTGTCCTGACAGCCCATGTTTCCAGAAGGGAGGAGATTCCATACCTTACTTTTAAGCACCTTTAGAATGTGACTCGAATACTAGGGAGGAGGATGGAGGGAAGATATAAAAGGAAAAGGGTTTCTCTTGAGCATCATAAAGCAACAGCTACATAGGATTAATTGGACAGTCCCTCTCAGAGGCTAGAAATACCTATTTTTAACTGCTTTTTGAGGAGGAAGGTGCTCTGGAAAGGATGTTGGGTAAGAGAGGGAGCCATGGACAAAGAGGTGTTCCAGTGGAGGTAGGGTAGGACTGGGTACAAGAGGTGCATGGTCTGGATAGCCATATTTGCATGCTGTCTTACACTGCTAAATGTCATGGTTTCATGGTGATGTTCTGCATTTTTCTTTCTCTCACTTCACTGCAATCAAACAGCCTGAAGGTATTAAAAAGGAGTTGACTCAGAGCTCCCTCGTCTGTGCAAAAGGTGAGACAAGTTCATTCCTTCATTCCTTCATTCCTTCATTCCTTCATTCCTTC